>PYAF01003303.1:10996-24024 GCA_007407185.1 Glycine tomentella | reverse complement strand
ATACATATAGATTCAAGTCAACATATTTTTAGCATCATTTAAATATATAAACCCAAGGAATCATAGAATACTTTTAATCGAACGTATACTTGTAACAAAATATTCTATTTAGACACTATACTTCTAAACAATTATTTTCTTGAAAATAATCATAAAACATATAGTTATAAATCATTTTAGCTTTCATTAATTAGGTTAAATTTAAGTTATATATTCAACAATTATGTATAACACTAAAATCAAGTTACTTATTCTAATAATCATTTTATTTAACAATCTTTAACTTTTTAAGGCATTTCATCAAACACTTAGCATGCAAAGCTTAATTTCTTATGAAAACAAGTATGAATCCTCATGTAATTAATATTCAAACTTGGCTTATCATAAACTTCCCCATACATACCTTGTTTTTCCTCCTAAAAGCTTGATAAACTTCCTTCTAAAGCTCCTAGATCCCACGTGAGGCTTCAAAACGCTAGGGTTTTGTTCTTTGAAAGTGGAAGGGTGATGGAGGAGGTTGGGGAGGCTTTGGGGAAGCTTTGGGAGGATTGATTCCTCCATTTTCGTGCCTTGGGTGCTTAAATAATGTTCTCAGCACCGCCTTCACTCACCCGGGCGACCAAAAATTGCCTGTACCACTCGCCTGGGCGAGCAGCCCATTTTCTAGAATTTTTTGTCTTAGTGAAAAATTAGTTTCTCACGTTCCAGACATTATTTGGACAATCCCAACGGTCAAAAGTTATATATATGGGTTAGGAAGCTTTCTTTAAAATTTGAAGAAGATCCAACGGTTAACCAAACTATAATGATGATTTTACTATAATAGGTTTTCGGGTTAAATTCAGAATCACTCGATTACACGCAATTCAAACAACCTCCACATAACTTGACATCTACGCATACTCTACACTTAGGGATGGGAACAGAAGTTTTCTTCTTTTTATACCCTTGGATGCTTAAGAAAGCCTTATTCCACCTATGGCTTTTTTTTGTCCCAACTTATTCCAATAGTCTGTTATCTAAGAGTGTTCTGTATTTCCATCATAAAAATATCTTTTCAAAATATCTAAGGGTGTTCTTGTCCTTTTCAAAATATTCAAGGGCATTTAGGTAAATTTCCATTCTAAAATATCTTTCTTAAAATATATAAGGGCAGTTTTGTAATTTTTAAAATATCCAGGGGTATTTTCGTCATTTTGACCTCAAGGACATTTTTGTCATTTCTAATTTACTGAAAGGGTAATATGGTCTTTTCCCTTAAACATTTCACCCAAATAACTCCAATATAGACTATCAATTTGCCTAAGACTTGCTTTAATATTTAACTGTATTTCTAAAATTTTGGGGTGTTACAATTCTCCCCTCCTTCAAAAAATTTCGTCCTCGAAATTTGTTAAACTCAGGAAGTATAGGATGAATTATTGACATCTCAATTTCCAGTTTGTTTATTGGATGGTAGGCTAAACTTAGTTCCAACCTGGTTCCTAGAGGTCTATGTAGACTTTTCTAGAATCTTCATCAGACACAATACTAGAAAACTCCATGAAATCTTGCAACCTTGCTTTTATACTAACTTATCAACTTTTTCCCCAAAAATACCTGATACTAATGGGGATGAAATGAACCGTCTTAATTAACCAAATCAAAACTTCTAGGATTTTTGGGTAAAGTGGTAACAAAATCCATGGATATGCCTTCCCATTTCCACTGGAATATTTCTATAGGTGGTAACATACCAGAAGTTTTCAAGTGTTCTATCTTAGATTTATAGCAAAGTTAATCAAGAGTTTACATACTCATTTATTCTCCTTCTTCATCTTTGACCACCCGAAACCAGCTTTTAGATCTTGATACCTTTTAATGGCTACTGGATGGATTTTTATCTTACTATTGGGTCCTTTAATATACCATCTGTTCCCATCTTAAGTTCTCTATTTCCTTTATTGGATACATTTTCTAACATGAATCTTTAAGAAAGGATCAGATCTTTTATTATTTTCTCCAGAAATTCATTGAAAACCTATAGAGTTCCTAGCCTTAGACTCTTTAATCCTCAAATTGTTTTAACAGATTCATTTCCTAGTCATTAATGCAGATATTATCAAAAAATTTCTTCTTAACTCATCTATTACCATATTGGCTTTTCCTTGATGATCTTTCAAAATTTCATCCATTTCTCATTTTGACTAAACCAATACCTCCAATTTTTATAATTACTACCAACCTCAAAATGTTAACTAGACAAATAAGGTCTCCAATTTTTCAACATAAATATCTCAGTGGCTAAGTCTAACTCATGAGTAAGGTATTTTCTCTTATGAGCTTTCAATTGCCTAGATGCATCTATTTCTATTTTTCCATCAAAACTCTTTTTAAACCCTTTTTGAATACATTACAATATACCTTAAAGGGTTTTCCTAAGATTTAAAACTAATGCAGGTATTTTATGCCTACCTTGAGCATCCATTCAAAAATTCTTTTCTTAATCAAAGGTAAAGCTAATTCGAAAAATCCCGCTAAATCCAGAAAACTTCTAATTTCAAATACGGATTTTGGATTTTCCTACTTTCGAACATTCTTTACCTCAGAAAGATCTATAGTTATACCTTCTCAAAGTATAACATGCCCTAAGTATCTCAATCCAAAATTCACACTTAAATAACTTATCATATCCTTAAGAGTCTGTAACAAAATCCTGAAGTATTCCTCATTCTTTTCTCTAATCTCGAGTTATCCCAAAGTATTATCGATGAATATTTTCACAAACTATCAAGATAGGTCCTATTCATATAATCCATAAACATTCCAGGGCATAAAGAGCATAACTAAATACTTATAATGACTATAACTGGTTCTAAAGGCAATCCTTAAAATATTATTAATCTTTATATGGATCTTAATGGTAAGATCTATTTTTCTAAACTTCCACGTTCTTACCAATGAATAAGGTCATCTTTTCTAATTGTTACTTATCCAACTCATAGTAGTCTTTACACCTTCACATGATTCCATTTTTCTTATTTACTAGCACTATTAGTTTTTTCCTATGGAAACACATTAGATCTCACAAACTACTTATTCAATAATTCTTCTAGTTGTTTTTTAAACTCAACTAACTTTGTGGGAAACATCACATGAGTAGTTACAGATATGGGCTCAGCACTATATTTCAAATTCCATTTTTCTCAAATAGTAGGTCAATTATATTTTTTAGAAAATATGTATGAAAACTTTAGAACTATACCCTTGTAATTGGTTTTTGTGAATCAACTACAAGAAAAACATATTTCAAATGTGGAGGTAATGCTTTCAGCTCCATCTTTGCTTCTTCATTCTGCTTCCCTTCTTTTAATTCTTCAAAGAGAGATTGGTGGCAAGGAATTTCCTTGAAAGTATCTAATTGTTGGAGACAATTTGAACTCTCATTATATTCACATTCACTCATGTCCTCAAATGCTTCATTCAATATTTTCTCTAAACCATATTTTCTTTGAATGAACCTCTTAGAGTCAGAAATCACTTCATCCAGGACATCCACTCTAAACCACTCCCTCTTATCTTTAGGGTGCTCTATGGCTTTAGATACATTGAATTGCTTCATCATCTTGCACCCTAACAGTGAGTTTTCCTTCATCAACATCAATCAAAACTTTAGCAGTCTTCATGAAAGGTCTGCCAAGAATCATTGGAACTTCACTATCCTCATCCATATCCATCACTACAAATTCGACTGGAAAGAGAAATTTGTCAACTTTCACCAATAAATCTTCAATAATGCCATTAGGATGCTTAATAGTTTTGTCAGCTAGCTGCAAAGCCATCCTAATTGGTCTAATTTCTACTTCTCATATCCACTTGATCATGGACAAGGGCATTAGGTTGATGCTTGCACATAAACCAAGAAGTGTCATTCCCACTAATAATCTCCTAATAGTCACAAGAATTGTGAAACTACCAGGATCTCTGGATTTCTCTAGAATGGACTTTTGAATAATTGTACTACAACCTGCACCCAACTCCACTATTTCATCATCCATAATTCTTTTCTTCTTTGTAAGCAAATCCTTCATGAATTTAGCATATGTTGGCATTTGTTCCAAGGCCTCAGAAAACATAATGTTAATATGCATCCATTTGAAAATGTTTAAGAAAAGCTTGTACTACTTTTCCTTGTCTTTCTTTGACAGAGCATACAGATAAGGAAGATGTTGAACTGGTGGATGATTTAGGACAACTTTGCCATTTTCAGCTGCTTGTTTCTTTGATTTCTACTTCTTCTCTTCTCTTACCACTTTCGCTTCCGCTTCTTCATTAGTCTCCACTTCATCATTTTTCTCTTTTTCTTTTTCAACTCCTTTCGTTTCATTATTATTTTTATATAAATCCTTCATTTTCATTTTTCTCACCATCATCCTTCAAACCAACTGCAGTCCCCCTCCTTGTTGTAATTGCTTTACATTGTTCCTTTGGGTTAACCTGTGTGTTTGCTTAAAAAGATCCACCTCCTTGCTCAAATAGTTGTTTGGCAAGTTGTCCAACCTGAACTTCAAGATTTTTAATGGAAGCATCAGTGCTCTTCTGATTTGTGATGGACATTTGCATAAATTGAGTTAGAGTATCTTTTATTTTTGAAATTCTATCAGGTTGTGCTTGTTGTTGTTTATTTGAAGGACCTACATAAGAATTGTTAGAAGGACCTACAAAAGAGTTGTTAGAAGGACCTGCATAAGAAGATTTAGTGGCACCAAAATATGCATTATTATTTTGTTGCCTCCAGCATAAGGCTGATTTGAACCTGGACCACCTCTGTAGCCTTGGTAATTTGCTTGAAAGTTCTATTGAGTTGTGGTTTGATTATGCAAATAATGAGCCTCATCTTCTTGTTGGCAATCACCAGATCTTAACAGTGGTCATTTGATAGTCATCATCACAGAAATCACATCTTATAACTCGTTGAACTTGGTGCATTTTATGTGATCCACCTTGCTGAAAATGTTGAGGAAGTTGGCCTATCTGTTTTGTTAAGGCCTCTATTTGCTGAGTCAAGAGTTTATTATGAGCTAGAATTGTATTCTGAGTATCTAGCTCCATTAAACCTTTACTTTGAACCAGAGTTCTATCATGGTAACTCTGATAATTGAAAACAATATGAATACACTTAAATACCAAGAGGGGGGTGAATTGGTATAAACTTGACCTTTTAAAAAACTTTACAAAATCAGAGTTGAAGGATCTTAATCACTTTTAAAACCAATGAAACTTCAATTCAATCAAACCACTTAGAGACCAATGACAAAAATATGCACTTGTTGATTAAGAAAGAAATCACAATTATCAAGAGATCAAGATATCAAGAAGAGATAAAGTCATTGAGATCAACACAAGAACATATACTGGTGCATTTCTCATGAGAAGCTACATCCAGTTCTTCTAATCAAACTAGATTAGAGTTCTACTAAATCAAATATGTTATTTTACAAGCTGTTACAAGTGATTATCCTTATCCACCCAAGATGAAGAATCAGAATTCTAACACCCTATTAGAAATCAAATCACAAAGAACCTGAGAGCTCTACTCAATTCTTTACCCTTAGACAACACTACTCTAGAAAGCTTGAAAGAAAACTATTTGATCTTAGCCTTACACAAACTAAAAACAGGCAAAACAAATTACTAGAAAAGTTCAATAGAGAAATAACCTATGATCCTCAGTGAATGAATGAATGAATGAATGTTACCAATCAATTCCAGGTTGCATGAATGTTAATAAACAGAAAATCAACTCTCTTGAAGTTCTTTTGAAGAATATTGTCTTAACACATCATTACTAATGAAGCATATAATCTTTGATCTCAAACAAGAAATGTATCACTCAGAAAATCTATTTCTTGGAACTTTGAAAGCTTAGAATGTATTGAGTAATTCGTAAATTCTGATTGTATGTTGTTACTAAAAGTACATACCCAAAAGCTTTAAATAGAAAACAGATTTAACAGATTGTAATCAATTACATAAGTGTAATCGATTATTTTACATAAATTAATTGATTAATATACCAGGTAATCGATTAAAATGTTCTTGAGACAATCTTGAAAACTTTTATGAACAATGTAGTCGATTAAGCCGTAACGTAATCGATTAAACCAGTATGTCTTAGTTATGTAATAAGCCTTATTAAGACAATCATGCTATGTTTTGTATTAAGCCTTGGTAATCGATTACAATAAGTGGTAATTGATTAAGGCAATCATGCTATGTTTTGTATTTAGCCTTGGTAATCGATTACAGTAAGTGGTAATTGATTAATGCAGTCATGCTATGTTTTGTATTTAGCCTTGGTAATCGATTATAATAAGTGGTAACCGATTAAGGTGTTCTTCATGGCTTTTCCAGAAATCATACAAGCAGGTAATCGATTATTTATTGTCTATAATCAATTAAGGCAATTCACATTTTGAATTTTCAAAACCAAAGCCAAGAGAATTCCTTTTCAAATGCAAACATGTAATCTTGAATGCTTTTATTCAGTCATGAATGAATGTATATGAATATGCTCATACAATGCAAGGATCACAAGACAAACCTCTTGAATAACTAGACAAATTACAAATGACTTCAATTTGATTGGCATGTAAAAGCTAAAACTTTAAAGCAACATCTTCATCCTTCCCTTGGTCATCTTCCAGCTCCCCCTATATCCAACAATAATCATTGGCTGCTATGGAGTCAATGATTACAAATGCTTCCCCAGGGCTCTTAGACATCATATTACATTCAGCTGAAGCATCAAGAATCATCTTTGTCTGAGGTCTCAAACCACTGTAGAAAATATGTAGTTGTGCAACATCATCAAAATTATGGTTTGGTCACCTCCGTGGTAAAGATTTCAATCTCTTTCATGTCTCACAAAGAGGTTCATTAGACCCTTAGGAATCTCATTTGCCCAAGCAAGTTGATTAGCGCCTGGGCGATTGACACTCTGAAATTCTTCAAAAATGACCTTTTTGCCCTCCATCTTGTCTTGGTTTTTTGATCCAAAAAATAACATCAAAACATAAGAAATGCATGGATGAATCTTCCATATTTAAACAAAAACATTTATAAATGTACACAATATAAAACAACTATAATTAAGAGAAGTTTATACGAAAACTACTAAAATATGACACTTATCAGTATGTCAGTGATTCATTTTCTAAGATGATCCTTTGTTACTTGGCCTTTAGGCTTATTAAGAATAAAAGAAAAAAAAGATTATTAGTGTCAATAAATCACTACTAGTTGAAAAGAGCAAAGGATAATCAATACAAGGCCTCTTGTAGCTTACAATGAAAAATGTCAAGCATTTGTTTAAGTTGGTGCTTAACGATGATAGCAAGATTTTGTTGTTAACGTGAATAATTTAATTAGCATCATTGGAGAAAGGTGATATAGGTTGTTGTTTTACAATCCACATGGTTAATGAAAATAAGAAAAAAATATTGGACAGATAAGTCATGGAAGTATAGAGAAAAACTATAGCTATTGTCAAGGTTGTCAAAATTGAGAGTCTACGTAGACTCGACTCATAGACTCGAATCATAGACTCGTAAAAGTCTACTTGAAACAAAAATAATAGTAAATTCTGGGTTGGAAAATGGAGTTCATGACAGCACAACACCCATATAAACTATTAGTATGTAAAACACCCACTTTTATTTGTCTTTTTGTTTTTCCTCTAAAAGATTGCACAAGCTTGCAAGCCTCTCATTTAAAAAAATGGGTTTTGGGGGTCTGTTCGAGCACTTGCTCACGAATATGATTATATGAAGTAATAATGGGCTTTCTTCTCTTCACACTAGGAACTGGTTTGAGAGGCAATTCATATTGCTCTATATTTTCAAGAGAAATTATACAAGTCAGGGGGAGCAAATTTAAATCATTGTATACTTAACACTTGATCACACTTGTTCTTGCAAAAGCTGATTGAAATTTCAGGATATCAAGTATAATTCTTCTATCATTCATCCCTCGAAAGCAATCAAAAGTTAAACAAATGGACAATTGATGTTTGGCATGCTCAAAGCCAAAAAGGGGGAGATTGTTGAATATAGGGGGAGTTGCAAGAAGAATCAAAGCAAGAATGAAGAAGAAGCTTGATGTTTGCTTGAAGATATTTTTGCTTTTTACATGCCCAATCAAGTATGAAGGCATTTGTAATTTGTTTAAGTTTGATTCAAGTACATTGCTTTGTGATCCTTGCATTGCATTTGCATTTCACATAAACATGCATTCATAGTTTCGTTAAAATAAGAAAGTTGTTAAATGATTTCAAAAGAATCTAAGTTCTCATGGCTATGGTTTTTGAAAAATGAAAATTTATTATTTTAATCGATTACACAGTGGTTTAATCGATTAAATGCTTTTGTTCTAAATCTAGAAAAGCCATGAAGAACACTTTAATTGATTACCATGAATTGTAATCGATTACACAGGCTTATTAGAAAACCATGCATTGCTGCTTTAATCGATTACCATAAATCATAATCGATTACACAGGCTTATTAGAAAACCATGCGTTGCTGCTTTAACCGATTACCATAAATCATCGATTACACGGGCTAAATTGAAAATTGTTTAATAATCGATTATTCTGTTCATAAACATTTTTCAAAAAACTAAGGAACAATTTAATCGATTATTTAGTAGTATTAATCGATTACGTATGGCAAAATAATCGATTACTCCAACAGATTAATCGACTATTGTCAGTTAGATCTGTTTTATATAAAGCTTGGTGAGTCTATTTTCTATATACACATATTGAACGAATTATTCTATATACATGAGTGACATACCCGACACTAAGCTTTCTAAGAGTTCAAGAGACTGATTTCTGAGTGAAAAATACATCTTGTGAAGATCAAGATTTTTGAGTTTTTTCTGTGAAGATATGTTAAAGAAAAGAAGTTTTCAAGATATTGATTCTGAGCATTAGATTTCGTACAACCTGGAATGTGTGGTAATCTCAATTCATTTTCTTTCATTCATACATGAAGGATCACAGGTTGTGTTTATCTTGAATCTTTCTTTTTAAGATTTTGTGATATTTCATTTATGATAAATCAATTTGATTCTGTCAAGCTTTCTAGAGTAGGGTTCTCTAGGTGAAAGATCTCAGTAGGGTTCTTAGAGTCTTAGTGATTTGTTTTCTAATAGGGTTTTAGAATTCAGATTCTTTATCTAGGGTTGATAAAGATAATCACTTGTAAATTGCTTGTAAAGAATATTTTGATTTAGTGAAAACTCTTACATAGTGTTGGTTAGAAGACACTGGATGTAGCCTCCAAGTTTGTGAGGTGAACTAGTATAAATTGTTGAGTCTCTTATTCTGATTCTGTATATCTTTCATTGCTTGTAATTGGGTAATCAAGATATAATCAACAATACAAAGTTTCTGCATTATTTGCATAACAAGGTTGATCTTGATTGAAAGAAAATATCTGGTTTGAAAAAGGTTTTAAGTGATACAATCCAAATTTCAAATTCCACAAATAGTTTCAAGTAAATTTTTAAATACTTGCTTTAAACGAATTCACCCCCCCTCTTAGTTTATTTGAAGAGTGTTCATTATGTTTTCAACTACCTTAATCGATAACCACTCAATCATAATTGATTACACAGGCTTATTTCAATTCTGAGATTGATTGCCTTAATCGATTACAGGTCATTTTAATTGATTACATTGTTCATAAATCTTCTCCAGATTGTTCTAAGAACACTTTAATCGATTATTTTGTATATTAATCAATTACATTGGTTAAAATAATCGATTACATAACGTTTTAATCGATTACATGCAGTTAAAGTTGTTTTCTATAAAAAGTTGTTGGGTCTGACCATTTGCAACATTTAAGAGAAATTGATTTTAGGAATTACTCATTACTCCCAAAGCTTTCAAAGTCTGAGAAAAAGATTTTATGAGTTTCATACATCTTGTTTCAAAACCCAAGAACTCATGCTTCAATGATCATAGGGTTTTGAACAAGATTCTTCAAGAGTTTTCAAGAGAGCTTCTTTTGAACATTAGCATTCATTCAATCTGAATTTGCTTGGTAAAATTCATTCATTCAACCTCTAAGGATCATAAGGTTGTATCACTCTTGAACTCTTACTGTGAATTGACTTGTTTCTTTTAATTCTTGTAAGTACTAAGATCAAAGAGTTTCTTTAGAGCTTTTTCTGGAGTAGTGTTCTCTAGAGGAAAGAACAGGGTAGTGTTCTCTGGTTCTTTGTGATTAGAAGTCTAATAGGGTTTTAGATTTCAGTTTCTTTATCTAGGTTTGATAAAGGTAATCACTTGTAAAGCTTGTAAAGAACAAATTTTGATTTAGTGGAACTCTAATCAGGTTTGGTTAGAAGAAATTTGATGTAGCTTTCCTTTTGAGGGGTGTACCAGTATAAATCTGTTGTTCTCTTGATTCTAATTCTTGCTATCTTAAACTTGCTTATCTTGTGGTTAATCTCTTACAAGATCAACTGAAGTATTTTCTGCATTTGCTTGAAGTGTAGGGTGAATCTTCATTGATTGAAAGTTTTTGTTTTAACAAGAGAAAACTTGTGATACGATCTCTACTCCGGTGCTAGTTTAAAAAAATCTATGTTTTAACCAATTCACCCCCTCTTGGTTAATTGTGTGTGTTCATCATTGTTTTTAATTGTTATCAAGAGCTGGTTCTTGATGTTATTCAAGATCACTATCCTTTTAAAAGAAAATGAATACCACATAGATTACCTTATAGGAGGGTGCCTCCCTCAATCGTCCTCCGATGTTTGAAGGAGAGCATTTCAGTTTCTGGAAAAGTACAATGCAGATCTTCATTCAGTCAAATGACCTTGGTGCTTGGAATGCAATAGAAAATAGTCCTTTGATTCCTACAAAAACAGTTGATAATGAAAGAATTTCCAAGGAGTAGGATGAGATGACGAATTCAGAAAAAAAAAAGTTGTGCAGTATGATTTTAATGCTAAGAATATGATTACTTCTGCACTTTCTTCTGACGAATTCTTTAGAAATGTTAGGTGTAAAAGCACAAAGAAGATGTGGGAGATGTTAGAAGTCACTCATGAAGGAACAGATGAAGATAGAAGATCAAGAAAGCATGCATTGATTCATGAATATGAAATGTTCAAAATGAGTAGCACAGAAAACATATCTCAACTCCAAACAAGGTTCACTCACATTGTCAACCATCTTCTTGGTCTTAGGGAAACTTTTGATGCTGAAGAGTTGAACATCAAAATCCTGAAGTGTCTCATAGGCCTTGGCAACCAAAGGTTACAACAATCAAGAAATCAAAAGATCTATCCAAGATGTCCATGGCTGCACTTTTTGGTAAGCTTCTTGAGTATGAACTTGAAATGTCATAGCTAACACATGCAGAGGATGCAAAGAAGAAACACAAGAGTATAGCCTTGAAAACTACATCACCTAATGTGGAAAAGGAAGAAGACTCAAATGAAGATGAAAGTGATGAACATATGAACCTAATAGTGAAGAAATTCAGCAAGTTCATGAGAAGAAACAAAAACAAAATGCTGTCAAAGTTAATAGGAAAAATGACAACAACAACAACAACAACAACAACAACTCCACCAACTTCACTTGCTTTGAATGTGGTAAGCCCGGACACATTAAATTTGAATGTCCAATCTTTTTGAAGAAGCAATTAGGTGAGAGGAAGACAAAGAAAGAGGGGAAGCCAAACAAGGCATACATAGCATGGGAAGACAATGATTCAACAACTTCTCAATAAACAAGTGAGAATGAAAAAGCAAATGTGTGCTTCACTTCTACAATAAGTGATTATCAAGAATTCTCAAGTGCTAAATCATCAGAGGTAAATTCTGAATATAATAATATTGTTGATGTTTTCCATGAGATGCATGAAGAAGCCCAAAAACTTGCACAATCCAATAATAGGTTGAAAAGTAATCTTAAATGGCATGTTACCATAATTACTAAATTGCAATCTGAACTTTGCAATTTGAAATAAGAAAATGAAAAGCTTGTTTCAAGTTATAAAGCTAATGGGTGTGTATGTGCCTCATCATCTTCAAATGTTGATAAATGCAAGCTTTTACAAAAGGAATTTGATGTCTTCAAAAAGAGTCAATCTAAAAAATACATGATATTGCTAATTGAAAATTCTTATTTGGTTGATCTTTCGAAAAAGCTTTATAGAGGCAAATGCACTTTAGATAAAATGCTAAGTGTACAAAAATATGCTGGAGATACTTCTGGTTTGGGTTACAAACATGGATCAAAACCTTTTGGAAAAATAAGGTTTGTGCCTCCAAAACAAAAGTATCAAAAAGACATTTAAAAAACAAATTATTATCAATTGACTCATTTTGAAAGAGCATCAAAAACTATCACTTGCAATTATTGCATGAAGAAAGGTCATACATCCCATAGGTGCTATGCTAGAAGATATTATGTGCCTAATGATGAATGCATTTGGGTACCAAAAAGAAAAAGAAAGCCAACTAACCCCTACGGACCCAACCCATTTGTTACTTAAATTGATTTTTTGTAGGTGTGTCTAAGAGCAAAATCAGCATTATGGTACCTTGATAGTGGTTGCTCTAGACATATGACAGGTGACATGCCCATGCTCACAAACTTGATTCTTAAAGATGGAGGATATTTCACTTATGGTAGAAGGAAATATAAGAGATAACTTCAAAACAAAGATAAGAAATGATATGGAAGGTTTGAAGCACAATCTCCTAAGCACAAGCCAACTATGGGACAAAGGACTCAAAGTATCCTTGTTAGACTTTTGGTAAGCGTACCAATTGTCGTTGTAAGTTACAAAATTTATAAAAGTTCGTCTCCACAGGGACTTGATTTTTACTCAGTTAATTCAAATAAAACTTAACAGTTTAATAGTTTATGTACAGTGAATATGAACGGAGTTTCATGTAATTGCGGAAATGATGTAAATTTAGTAGAAACTGAAATAATAAGCTTAATACGAATATTA
>PYAF01003302.1:6593414-6634639 GCA_007407185.1 Glycine tomentella | reverse complement strand
CCCTAGACCCTAGACCCTAGACCCTAGACCCTAGACCCTAGACCCTAGACCCTAGACCCTCAACCCTAAACCCCGAACCCTTAGACCCTAAACCCTCAACCCTAAACCCCCAAACCCCTAGACCCTAAACCCTAAACCCTCAACCCTAAACCCCCAAACCCCTAAACCCCTAAACCCGAAACTTTCTGTGATAGTTTGACACTTTTTTCTTTTGATTTGATTTGTTGCACCATCAAAGCAAGCCTCCCTTCTCTTTTCTTTTCAATCTATTTTTTCCTTCTTTTTCGTACTTTATATGATTTATCTTGTTTTATTTTTTCAATTTCTGTTGAGATATTACAGAGATATATCCTAGGAGATATGATACAATTTACAACGGAAACTTGAAACCACAACCACTTGATCCTCACCTCTTTGGTTTTCCATTGCGATTATTTTACCGGAAGAGTTATAGTATATGCATGTTTACTTTAAATAATCAAGTTATTAATGACTCACGAAATCAAGAAATAACTCCTCACGTGCAAAATTATCAAAGATCCCTTTTAATATCAAACAATTCCATCGAATTAAGTATGATTGTATGTGTGATAACATCTACTATACCAGAAATATCAATGATCCCTATTATTGAAATTGCTCAGGATATCCTTTTTTAGCTTCTAAAATCTATTTCTTAGTTCAACTCTTACATTACTAACTAAAATCAAAGGATTAATAGATCTGTTCCGCCCAAAATGAGAATGAACTAGGGTTATGAACTTATAATTGAAAAAAGGATTCCGTTTTGGCCCATTCTAGCACAATCACAGCTTGCTAAAGGATACAACCTACAGCCACACATTAAATGTATAGCAATGACATTTTTATACAAAAGATTAATTTTCCCCAGTTCATTTCCTCTTCACAATTGAATGTGTATCAATCTTGACATGAGTAATTGGAACATTTGTTTTTAATAAGACTAAAATGACTAGCAAATGAATCATCAGCTATACTGCCTCATGCACAAGGCCTTCTTCAGCATTCTTGCTTCAGTCAGAATGCACTGACTCTGTGACGGGAGGTATACAATCTATCTTGTACCGTAGCACCTACAGTCCATATAAGTAACACGTTAAAAAATTGTACCATTTGCAGTACATGCCCAGTCCATGAGCAATACGTAGCAACAAATACTGTCATAGGAAGAAATAAGTAAAGGAACCCCAACACTAACAAGAAATATGAAATTGAAAAATGTGTGAAGCCAATGCGTAGCAGCAACAAAAATAAATCAATCACGCAATAACTATGAGCAAATAATTGATAGTCATGACTGAAAGAGAACCACCGCACAATAACAATGAACAGATCATGTTTTAGTGATGACTGAGGGAGAACGAGTCGATCCTCCCGGGAACATATGCTCTGAAGAAAGTAGTATCTAATCAGATTTCATAATTCCTATGCAATTTGATCAGTATCTAATTATGTGATAGTTTGCATCTCACTGAATTCTTCAACATGCCTATATACATTCCCTTTTTGAAAAACGTTGAATATGTGTTGTCCCAGACAAGTTTATAGCTTCCAGCCATTAACGTGCAAAAGTTCCCCTAACATTTTAGGCACAAAAACTAAGATGAGTACATATCAAATGCCTAGTTAAATAATTAAGCTGCAACGAACATGACAAACTCACTTGGTCAGACTCGTAATGGCGGTAAGGTAACATCAGTTGGGTCATGTCTCATAATGAATCAGCCACCATAAAAATGAGAAATGGCAAAACAAACATCGAGAAAGACAAGAAAACACAACAAAACAGAAAAAGGTGAAAAAATGTTATCAATGGCAGATGATGGCTAATGGCTGATGGCATGGTGGACAAAACAAAATTAATATATATATATATATGCATAAATACTAAAAAATTCAGAAATAAATAAAAAAACTAAAAAAACAAACAAAATGTGTCAAGAACCATACACTAAATTCTAAATATCATAAGTCTTATAAGAACAATGTCATAAACTACTAACAACCTCATTTTCATTTATTTCAATAGTTCAAAACAACAACAAAATGATAAAAAGCAATGCAAACACAAAGTAGAAATAATAGAATTCAGAAAACGAAAAAATATCTATAATGCAGAGAAAACGGAGAAGATGAATTGAAAACAGAGAATAAGATAATTGAAAACACAGGTGAACTGAAAACAGAGAAGAATTAAAAAAAAGAGTATAATTAAAAAAACAGAGAAAAAGAGTGAAAAACCCAAGTGAAGACAAACTGAAAACAAGAATCAGACAAAAAGAGTGAAAGTTCTGGAGAAATCAATTGAGGATATGATACAGATAACAAAAGAGAAATGTCATTCAAACTTACAGTTGTTTCCCCAGTAGGACTTAGAAACTCCAAACTAAATCCAATATCCTGACAAATAATAAAAGATAGATCACTACAAAGGAACGCCAATGGAAAATATTATAACATTTTGCAATCAAGGTGAAGCAGCACAACAAGTCAGCAATGATACCATATTTATCTTGCCTTGCACCAATGAAAAATCCCAACCAATGTATGAGTTCACAGCATCAACAGAGAGTAAAACCTGAAGTAGGATAAAAAACCTTTTATTATATTAACATCATAAAACAGCCCAATCAAACATGTTCTCAAGTAATAACAAATGAAACCGAGTCATAGATTCATTCAGTAGGAAATCTCAAATGAGATAACAGTAGCACTAAATCATGCACAAATTACAAAAAGACAAAAAAAGTACATAAAGTGTACAAAGAAATAATTTATAAATTAAATAAATTGGCAACAATTATTTTCCGATCATGCTAGTAGCTCTACTAATACTCTAATATCTATATGAGAATGTTATGTACAAAATACCTATGTGCATGTTTTGGGACAGCTTCCTCAAGAGGAAATAATATCTTAAAAAAAAGGTCTCTCAGTAAGCTGGAAAAGAAAAATGATATTGACGAGATTGCACATGATATGTGCTATAATGTGTTACAACGTTTGCACAAGTTAGGATTATTGTATCCTAATTATTTCAATTAGTTGTACACAATTAAGCTAGATTGTATTTGTAAATCGTGCACGATCCTTTTCAAAATTATGGGCATTCTCTTGTACATCCTTACAATATGTATATCAAAGAGGTGGGAGGCAACTCTCAAGTTGGTATTAGAGTCAATGTCAAGTATGCCTGATCAAAGTCAACAAAAACTGATAGAACACCAATTGATAAGTAATAAAATATAATATAGAACACTCTAATCACTCACAATATAGCAATGCACCTGCTATCCCAAAGACAAAAGTCTCCTACAGAGAGTATTCTCTATCCACAAATTACAATAACTTCACACACTGCCTAATTACACAGCCTTCTATCAAATATATACTCCTAATACATAACTACCAGCAATGATTCTCTACATATAACTGCTATCCTGCAGTTTCTAACATAAAATTAACTACAACCAGTTATTTTACATAATCCTAGAGTTTCTAATGCATAACTGTTTTCTAAAGCAGTTATTTTCAACACATAACTGTCATAACAGCCCTGAACTCAGTTTCCATCAAAGCCCTAGCTATCCCAACGGGCAGCTGCTTTCTAGGACAGTTAGCCTTGGCTAGATTATATTTGTAAATCTTAATCTTGTATATCCTTTCCTAAATTATGGTAATTCTCTAGCACATCCTTACACCATAAATCAAAGAGCTGGGGAATCTCTCAAGTAAAATTCTTACAACATCGTCCCAACTCCCAAGTAATATTTTCCCAAATTAAGTTGAACTATCATGCACTAAGTTCAAAATTTAAGCATAAAAAATTAATGATAAATACATATTTTTTATCAGCGCACAACGGTAAAGTTTTCCTTGTTGACTTGTTGGTCATGGTTTCGAATCTGGAAACAACCTCTTTGCATATGCAAGAATAAGGCTGCGTATAATATCCCTCCCCCTTACCTTCGCATAGCAAAAAGTCTCTGAAAAATGGGGTATGTAATTTTTTTTTAGTTTTTGAATACATATTTTATGACAAAGACATTAGGAGTTTTGACACATCTACGATTTTGAGTCAATTGGCACAAGTCTCCTTATATAAGTTATACTCATACCACCTAAACTAGTAGTAACTAATCATTTCACAATGCTTATAAGGTTGGGTGGGTGGTAAAAGGAAAAGAAGGGAAAGAAGGGAAGGAGGGAGAGGTCATGGGTTCAAATCCCTCCACTAACAAAAAACTAACATTTAACAATTAACATTGGCCGATCAAAAAAAATAAATAAATAAATAAATAAGTCGAATCCATAGGTTAAGATACATATTCCCTAATAGTCATTGATCCAAAGTTTTTCACATTTTTATTTTTGTAATGAAGAAAGAATATAAAAATCTAAACACATTTACAAACATCTAGCATGATACTTATATCCAAACAAACTGTATATTTTAATAAACAAAACCAGTATATGCACATACCAAGCAGTGGATATAGGCTGGGCAAGCCAAGCTTTGAATATAATATCCTAGGCCTGCTTTGCTATAAATTGGCCGTGGACCATAATATCAATCACAGGCTTCGTTTTTAGGCTCTGGCAGAGGCAGGCCTGCAAGCCTATGTTAAGTCCTATGTTGCATGAAGGAATTCAAATAGGTGAACAGACTTCTGTTTTCTATTGATGTTCATGATGTGAGAAAAGGAAAGAATGACAAAGAGAAAGAAAATGAGAGAATTGAGAGAGATCCTGTTTCTGAAACTGAAATTCTTATTATGAGTATTGAATTGTTACAGTTGTCAGCAGACACAGAAATATACATGTGTGTTGGAAATTCTTATTATGAGTATTGAATTGTTACAGTTTGTCAGAAGACACAGAAATATACATGTGTGTTGGTGTACAGGGGGTAAGGCTTCCAAGAGAAGCTAACTAACTTCCAACTAATTGACTGTTGTCAGTTCTATAGTAACTGTAACTAACGAATGCTTCTGGTGCAACCTTCAACATAGTATGAAGTTTTGAATAGGCCAATAATTGTCTGGCCCACATAATATGAAGTTTTTATAAGTAAAATGGACCAAAATTTAGCAAAATAAAATCTCTATATCTAGATTCTCTATTTCTAAACAAGCCTAAATTTCATCCGAGCTTCACAAAACCATGATACATAATAGAAGTTTTCTTGCTCGCTAGCTGCAACCAAAAAACAGCTCACACTAGAAAGTGCAGGATATTGAGATAACGATCCGAAAATTCAAATGAGGAAACAAAAATTAATTATAATGCATATAAAATTTCAATGAATTTATTAACCATTATTTAGACATTTTTCCTAATTTATTCATATAAATAGACATTTGACAGATTGAACCCAACACAAATATGAGAACCACAAGAATTTTAAAATCATAATTGTTGAAAATCAGAATATAATATTCTGTATTTAGTAATAATAATGGTTTATAGGCACATGACCTTTGATTTAAAGGAAACATAATATCCTCTATTTATGTATAATTAATGTAACTAACCTAAATAAACACACATCTGTTTTGTACTAGGACACACGGTTTTTAATCAATTATTCCTCTGCTTTTATTTTAACATGGTATCCAAAATCCGAACCCTGAAACTTAAACCCTGAACCCTATGCTGATACTGGTGTCAGTTGATACTGTTGAGTGAGATTATTGCAAAGTACCCAGTGGTGATGTTATTTGCGTGGTTATGAAGTGGTTGGTGGGTCATTTTTTCAAATTCTAATATATTATATACCACAGGACTTCTTAATAAAAATCATAAAGTTTAAAACCAGCATTGAAATTTTGGTGGGTCCAATGTAGGTTTCGATAAGTTCAGGTACTGCCAATATGTGATGTGTAAACGTAACTGTGGTGTGAAAAAGCCTCCTTCTGAATTGTGTGAAGCAATATGTCAGAACAAGTGAGCATCTCACTTGTAATAATGCAATTTAGCTGGCTCCATTTATTTTAGTACATTCACACAAAAAATATTTTGGATTAAAAGGGTAGTCACTTTTAATTATCTAATTTATTTCATCAAATGTATATAACAAATTTTCAAGTGATTTCATGTCAGAAAAGTCAAGAAGAAAATAAATTAGAAAATACATTATCTCCTCTCTCTGCCTTTTAACGTTCACAGTGACCTCCCTATAGGGTACACATGTAATGTATTTATTGAGAAACAGGGGGTGTCACTATAATGTATTTCAAACAATTAAGGGAGTTATTGTAGGTGCTAAAAAGTTAAGGTATCATTTTCAACTTGAAGAAGTCATAGGAGGTTTCAATGTAATTTTCTCTTATTATTATTATTATTATTATTATTATTATTATTATTATTATTATTATTATTATTATTATTATTTGTTTTAACCAGTGACATGTAAGTTAGAACATAGTCTTGCATTTTGTATACTTTAATTTTGTTTTGTACATATGATTCCATTCACTGTTTAGTTTATCAAAATGAACTCTATTTCTTGTTGATAATGATGAATATTGCTAGAAGTTTGAGGTATAGTCCCAGATGTATTTGAACATGTGGGTTTAGGCCATGTTCAAACTGTTCCAACCTTAAAGTTGTACACACACACACACAAAGGTGCATGGTTGGTTGTTGGCATATTTAAATCTATCAAAAGTAAATTGGCTTTATATTTACACCACTTTAAGTTGTGAAGCTAATTGGAGTACCTTTGCTCCTTATGTCTGCATCTATACATGCATTCTTACTTTGGCATTTTATTCAGAGTGGCAGAAAGCCATTTATTCAGTTGGTGTATCTGAGATGAAGAGATGGCCTCTGCAATTGCGGAAATCTATGTTTGATGGGATGTCTGCAACTAGTAATGGTTCTTCTTTGCAACAATCAGATATGAGTTTGATCCCAGAAAGAACGCTTCCTTCCTCACCTAGTCCTTTGTTCAGCCCTCATACCAAATCCCCTGGTTTATGAAAGGCAGTTTAGGGCAACCTACCGCAAGAAAGCAGCTTATGGGTGGACATTCTATGGTTGACAATTCTAGGGGTTTGCTTCATTGGGCACATAGCATTAGTTTTGTTGCAGTTTCCATGGACCATACTTTACAACTAGTTCTCCCAGCAGATTCATCAACTCCTGGTGAGTTATCTTTACTAGAATAATAATAATTTTAATTTCTTTGTTCTTTTCTTATTTCATTAAATTACATTCATGAGATGAGGGTGTTCTGATGGTTGACTAGGCGCACAAGAATAGATAAGATCAGTATTGAAAATTGTGATCGAGAAAATGAAAGAAAAGATAGAAGAGAGAAAGATGATACTAGAATCTGAGAGAAGTTGCAACCATAACTGAAATTGTGATTATGATAAATGTTACAATTACTGAAAGAAATACTGAGGTATATATAAGCTTCTGTCAAAAGCAAACTTACAGTTAACTGATAGCTGTTAAGACCTAACAGAAAATTATTAGAAGAATTGCTCTGCCAGCTTCCACCCATAGAGACCATGAAGCGCACGCACACACCTGATATATTCCACATCCCCCCCCCCCCCCAACACCACCCCATTTCAACTGCAATGGGTAGGGTACTATAGTGTTTGTCCCCATCCTCACATTTTATAAAAAATATTTGTCCCCAATCCTGCGTAGATAGCAAATTTAGTGTCCATCTCTGTATCCTCTTAATAGGTAGATACACTTACCTAGACCCAGCAGTCTAGTACCCACGCTTAGTTAAATAGAAGTGTTATGCATATCCTAATTATAAAACATGACGATCAAAATATTTAGTTAGATTCATATCTATGAAGTAATTAACTATAAAACATAAGTCCAATTATGTCTAATAATTTTATATTCTTTGACTTTTCAAATTCATAGAGATTGGCATATGTAATTTTAGGAGAAGAAAATCTTTATTGATCAAAATTACATGAGAGAATTATATAGGCAGAGGAGGCTAAGAGAGATCCAACCACCCTGTTTAGAAAAAAAATATAATGATCAGATAGTGAGAAAAATCGAAAATAAAGGAGAATAAAATCAAATCAGATTTGAATAATCTAATCTTGATTGATTTCAACTAACTAAATCTTCTAGAATTAAGGAGAATAAAACCAAATCAGAACTGAACAATTTGATCTGGATCTTATAACTACTTAAATCTTCTAGAATTCTTATTTGAAATTTAAATTTAAAGTAAAACACATACAACTGTCAATATGCACAGATGTCCAACATGCACAACTTGCTTATAAAGAAATCAAAATTAGGTTTAAATCCCTTTTTAAGAATGTTTGCCACTTGCTGTGAAGTAGGAACAAATGGCATGCAAGTTAGGCCTGCATCCACCTTCTCTTTTATAAAATTCTATCAATTTCTACATGCTTGATCTGGTCATGTTGAACTGGGTTCTTGGAAATATTAATTGTAGCCTTGTTATCATAGTACAACTTCATGGGGAGTCATTGGAAGTTGTAACTCTTGTATAATTTTTTTTAACCATAAACTTTCACAAACTCCTTGTGCCATTGCCCTACGTTTAACCTCTGCACTACAAGCCACAACATTTTATTTTTTTTTTCTTCTCTAAGTAACCAAATTTCCCAAAACAAAGGTACAATAGCCAAATGTTGACCTTCAGTCAGTAATGGATTCTGCCCAGTCCACATTTATAAACACTTCAATGCCTTGCTGCCCAGTTTTCTTAAAAGATAGTCATCTGCTCAGAGCACTTTTTAATTACCTCAATCCTGTAAACTACCGCAAGGTGTTCTCCATGTCGTGAGTGCATGAATTGACTAACTAAACTTACTGCAAAGGCTATCTGGCTGGGTGGTCGGATATGAGAGAAATAAATTAATTTTCCCTATAATCTTAGGTATCAAATTGTTTGTACTGGATCTATAGGAGTTTTAAGCTTGCCTGCAACCCACATCTCAATTTCTTTGAAAAGGTCTAGAACATACTTTCTCTTTGACTCAATAACTCCTTTCTTTGATTGTGCAACCTATCCCCCAAAGAACATTTTAAGGACCCAGGGTCTTCAATCTCAAAATAGGCTGAAAGGGAAGCTTTCAACTTATTTATTTCATTGAAATCATCCCCAATAATGACAATGTTGTCCATATAAACAATTAGCACTGCCCAGAAAAATGTTTTACAAACTTGCTGTCGATTTGACATTGAACATACCTTGGCTACAGCTACACATTTGTGACGATTATATTTTTCAAAGTTGCATTGCACCGATATACCAAAATCCTGTTTTGGCATATATGACATACGCAAATGAAATTAAGACAAATATCCTTCAAGGACTTGAATCTATTATGAATTAGCAGCATGGTAATAATGATAGACTTCTTCATCATTATTCTCAACTTAGGATTTCTGGATAAAAAACTTATAATTGTACAATGGCATTGGAGAATGGAGTTTAGAATTTCACAAGCAACCAAGAAACAAAATTTTGAATTTGTGATGCTACCTCATATTTGAATATTCTTAATGAAGTAAATCATGCAAGTATTGATAGCAAAAACTTTTGGAGGAGGAACTGAAAGTGGTGGTGGTGGTGGTGGTTTGTCTATTTCAGGTTACATAGAAGGTTTCACTCCAGTGAAGTCTCTTGGTTCTACGTCTTCTGCATATATTCTAATTCCTTCTCCTAGCATGCGGTTCCTTCCTACAACAGTTCTTCAACTCCCAACGTGCCTCACAGCAGAGTCGCCACCACTAGCTCATCTGCTTCACAGCAAGGGTTCTGCTCTTCCTCTCTCTACTGGATTTGTGGTTTCAAAAGCAGTACCTTCAATGAGGAAGGACTATAGAAGCAACCAAAAAGAAGAATGGCCCTCTGTACTTTCAGTGAGCCTCATTGATTATTATGGAGGTACTAACATTCCCCAAGAGAAGATTGTCCGAGGAATTAACAAGCAAGGTGGTAGAAGTTTAAGCTGGGAAGCTAAAGATTTTGAAATTGAGACCCACTTGGTTCTGAAGTCTCTTGCAGCAGAGCTTCATGCCTTGTCATGGATGACAGTGAGTTCTGGTTAACGAACTCCCAACACCAATTGCATCTTATTTCCTCCGTCTACATTCCAAGCGTTTGTGTTCTTTTCATTGTATTTCTTTAGCTTTAGGTTTACATTCAAGCATAGTTTAATTTAATGCTAATCACTTTATCAACCAATTTCATTCATTAATTACTTGAAAACAAACGTGTATTAGTCCTCAATATAAGCAAAATCCCTGTGGAATTTGATATCCAAACTTACCAGATTTTACTACTTGACAAATTGGTGATCTTGTTGATCGTGTAACAATTACTAACAAAAATTACAAAAAATTACTTTAAAAAGTAAAAAAAAAAAAAAAAAAACACAATTTCCTGTTGAAACATAGATATTATGCCGAACAAAATTCGGATTTTGTCCAAGTTGGGCTTTCATAAAATTTCCTGATGAAAATATTTTTCTTTGAAGACTTTTGAAACAATAGTATCTTGGTTAGTCATCAATCTCCAAACTTTGTTCCCTAGCATAGAAAGATTGAAAGCATGAAAATGTCTAAAATCCATTTCTCCAAATTATTTCTTCATTGTAAGTTTTCCCAATTCAGCCAGTGGATACCTTTCCTTTGATTATTATGACCACCTCACCAAAAAGAGTTCATTATTTTTTCTACGTCTTCCTGAAGATTAGTTGGCAAAAAGAAAATAGTCATACAATAAGTGTGAATAGATTAAACAACTGATTTAATGAGAATTTCTTTACCATCTTTAGAGAGATATTTGGTAGACTAGTGATTGATGCGCTTCCACAACCTATCTTTGATAAACCCAAAAATTGTTCTCTTTCTTCTTCCAACGATAGAGGACAGCCCCAAATATTTGCTTGAACCAATGCTTGCTGAAACTCCTAGGAAAGAATAGATGTTTTGCCTCCCTGATTTTAAGGAATGTTGGAACCAAAGAAGATTTTTTACTTCTGGTAATTGATAAGTTGAACAGATGCATTCCCATAAGTATTCATGATGTTTCTCATAATGGTGATCTCTGTAACACCCCGTAGGCCTCTGGAGTATTATCATTAACGATATCATATTCGCGCTATCGGCGTTATATAAAAGCGGTGCGGAAGCGTAAGAATCGATTTTCTTGATTACATTATGCATGGAATACAAACCACATAATACAACCCCTACTGATCCAGATGAAACATACACAAACATATAGGCAGATGTACAAATATCTAAACATAGATAATCAGGAGGAATAAACATAATCTCACACATCAGGGTCTGTACATAAATATATATACAACTTAGAGTTCCAACCACACATGTGGTCATACAACAAAATATGTACAGTACAATGGGTGTACCCACACCCTTTCCCTACACAGGGAGTACAAGACAGAACACAAAACTCTTCTCTGATCTTCAACTGCAGCCCATGACCACTCCAGCAACACTTTACTAGGGCCTCCTGCCCTATGGTCTCTTCCCTCCGCTAGAGGAAACACCTGAAAACCACAACCCCACACATGGTGAGACATACGTCTCAGTAAACTCAGGATTCTGGGAGATCCTCCCTTACCCTGGTTCACCTCCAAGCATACACATATACATAACTATAAACAAGCCTAGGACATTATCCAGGCCATTAGAATCCGGCTACTGCGAATATCACTGGATGCTATCAGCATCAGAGGCACTCCACCTCATAATGGCTCTCACAGCCATCTAAACATAATCTCACAGAGCCAACACAAATTATGGTATAACCACCATTCACTGGCTCTCACAATCGTCTCCCAGAGGTACTAAAGCATAAGTGTCAACTACTGGACACTTACTATACTAGAGAGGCATCGCCTCCTAACACCTTACAACATTGCCTGAGGTAACTGCTCAGGACTTCACACACTCAGATATGGCTCATCTAAGATGTTCTAGGCTCTTATCCCCTCGGGATGCCCTCTCTTAGAGATACAACATATCTGTATATCATCTGGCCTGGAATGAACATCCATACAGGGCAATCATTCCCAGGACTTCCCAGTCACATGCCTGAGAGAGATCATCCCCACAGGGAGCACTCATCCCTCAGGACTTTCCAGTCCAATGCCTGAGAGAGATCATCCACACAGGGAGCACTCATCCCTCAGGACTTCCAAGCACGGTCTGAGGAAGATCATCCACACAGGGAGCACTCATCCCTCAGACTATCAGTCCACTACCTGAGAGAGATAATCCACACAGGGAGCACTCAATCCCTCAGGATTTCCAATCACTGTCTGAGAGAGATCATCCACGCAGGGAGCACTCTATCCCTCAGGACTTTCCAATCCAATGCCTGAGAGAGATCTACTCACACAGGAGGCACTCTATCCCTCAGGACTTACAGAATCTGGCCCGAGGATAACCACTCAGGACTTTCATCATCACTGCCTTAGGAGAAACATCCATACAGGGCAATCCGTCCTTAGGACTTTAGATGAAGAGCAGTGGCACCTCACAGGGAGCATCAGTCATTCCCAGTGAGTCCTCAAACTCTTCCTCTGCCTAGGAAATCTCATCTAGCCGGATACCATTCCAGTATCCTCTTAATTCAACACACAGACACCCTCATAGTGTCTATTCATCATAAGGCCCAAGGCCATACACACCTGTAACCACAGATGTATCATCACCCTCACACTATCTCAGTGTCTATCGTAGGGTTTAAGCACAGATATATATATATATATATATATATATATATATATATATATTTATTATGACACCATTCTGGTATCCAGTCCATTCCAAACATCAAAACTAAGCCACATTGGCTTTGAACATGCAACATATACATATACATATATCAATTGCATAAAATACCACCATCACCTACTTGGTCGCAAACAAGAGTAAGGGACTAATCCCCAGAACGATGAGCTTACCTGGCAAGTCGTGCCTCACAGCTCCAGCCTCAACCAATGGTCTGCGTTGCTGACACCCGTTGTGTCAAGCCCTACCAAGGCACATAAACGCATATTACAGACCATACAAGCATATAAACATATACAAGCTCATCAAGCAGTCCTCAACTGCCTCTGAGAAAGGGACCTCAGTCCTTTCCATCAACCCCAAGTTTTCTAACTTAAGGTTCATCGGCTCATCCATCACCAGCCTTTCCATAGACCCTCAATGGTCTATCTCAACTCAGCCATGGCCTCAGAGTCCCCACAGACTCAACACAACCATTCACAATGAGCATTACAGCTCTCACAACCCAACAACTCAGGGGTTTCCATAGGGCTTGAACGGTCTATCTCTCAAGACACCGTTTCCATGGCCCCTCAGGTACATCAAGCCCATCAACAAGGCTCTTGCATGTCTCAATTCAAGTGACTCAATCCAAGTCACACATGCATAAACCTAGAGCCAAAACCAACATTCACCAAAGCACAAACTGAAAGCTAATCCTTCCTCCTCTCATAATTCTAAACACATCTTTCAACAGGACCCAGAGCTAATTCTAGCTCTATCACAAGTGGGTCACTATTCATCAAAACCCCCAAATCACAAATCAAACGGAGAAACTCGAGTTTCTTACCTCAGAACTGATGAGGAAGGCCTCTGGGCTACTCTCCCTAGCCTTGGTGCAGCTAAATCACCACCGTTCCTCGCCCAAACTCGAGTTCTCTTCAGCCTCTCTCGGAGAAGGGGCTTTTTCTGAGTTTCAAAGGATAGGGAGGAAGGATTCAAGTTACAATTTGGTTTCTAGGAAGTTTAATGGGTTTAGGAAGTGATTAGGGTCAAGAAATGGAGTCATGGAAGTTTGGGAAGGTCTCCCATGGCTGCTGGGCGCTGGGGAAGAAGAAGAGGTTTTTCCTTCTGAAAAACGCGATCCCCTTTATATACTAGGCCTGCCAGAGGTCTGGCGCGATCCGCGCCAGCCCTGGCGCTACCCGCGCCAACTATGCCGACCTTGTGGCGCCAACCGCGTGGAACCCACGCCTCTAGCGCCAACTTCCAGAATCTATGGCGCCATCAGCGCCAACCCCACGCTATCCGCGCCAACTTCCAAACCCAGCTGGCGCTGGTCGTGTGGAAAACCAGGGGAAATGGATATTCCAGGCCACTTCCCGCGCCACTAGCGCCAGATGTGGCGCCACCCGCGCGAGCTACAAACCATGGCGCCCCTAGCGCCACATTGGCGCCCCTCGCGTCAAGTTCCAGAGAGTCTGGCGCTGGTCGCGCCAACCGCGCCACACACCACCATGGTTTTCTCAGCAGTACCTCTGGCGCGATCCGCGCGGATTCCCACACCATCCGTGCCAGGACTCTGGGGTATTATAATCTCCTTTTCATTTGACCTGGAAAACAAAAATATATATCAGCAAATAAAATGTGTATGAAGACATGAGCACCTGTACACACTTTCACTCCATGGATACACCTCTCCTCATATTTTTAAGAAGTGAAGATAGTCCCTCTATATATAGTATGAAAAGGAAAGGTGACAGTGAATCACCTTGCCCAAACCCTCTCCCTAGAGAAATTTTCCCTATAAATTTTGAATTGATAAGGATAAAGTACTAAACATTTTAAAGGCAAAGTTTCATCCATCCAATCCACTTTTCATGAAAATCCCATTTTGCTCATAAAACTCAAAGGGTAAGACCATTCCACTTGATCAAATGTCTTGCTAATGTCAATTTTTGAGAATTACTTCCCCCAATTTTCCTTTATACTTACATCTCATATGATGATTAATTTCATAGGCAAAGAGAATATAGTCTAGAATAGAGTGATCCTTCACAAAAAATGATTGTGAAGGGGAAATGCATTTGGGTAAAAGAGACTTAAATGGAAAAATAATAATTTAAGACTTAAATGAAACCATACAAAATTTTAGGAATATATTTATGTTTTTATTAATTTCAAGGATTAATATGACAAGAGGATACAATTTTAGGGACTACATTAATCATTTATTTTTTTAACTCTTTTAACAAGATCTATTTTAATTAAAAAAAATTATCTTCCTTGTCATAGTAATTTATATAATTAATAGTTTCTTTTTTTCTTAATTATTGGCCAAAAAATAATTAATTAATATTTTCATAAAATGTGTTTATTACTTTAAAAATTGTCGTGAATATTAACCTGTAAACTCAAACATAAAATATCAGATTAAGTTGAAATAATTTTATGTTTATTTATTTATATGGTAGGTGTTAAAAAATATTATAATAACTTACACATGTTTTTTTAGTCAAAAATAAACTTACACATCTTTTAGAAGTAAATTATTCCATTTTCATCTGTTCTTTTTAGTAAAATTTAATCTATAATATTTCTTACATTAATTATTTTTAAACTAAAATATTTTAATGAAAAAAATATTGATAAACAATTAAAAGAGAAAAAATTATTAATAATAATAGTTTTTTTAAAATTATATATTTAAGATAAATTTATTATTATTAATTAAATTAATCACTTTTGATCTTATAAATAGAAAAATAAGGACCAGGGATTATTAGGATTTGTCTCCTGGAAATCTTATTTTAAGGGATTAAAGGAGTTTGGGACTGTAAAAGAGTGTTAAGGTACATCATACGTGGCACAAGGTAGAGCAGAGGTATGGAGGGACGAGAAATGACATAGAAAGGGGAAGTGGCAGCTAATGAGAATGAGTGCAGAAAAGAAAGGCCATGGCCATGAGTGTGGGCGTGGCATTGCCATCCACCACCGCCACCGCCACCAGTCTCAGTTTCCTTCGTTACCGCTTTCGCTCTCCAATTCAAAATAAAATCCATTTTCCCCGTCAAATTGTTTCTAAATCAAACAGTGCAGAGGTCCAGGTTCAGAACCGGTAATTTTCTTTCTGAATGACAATTTTTTTTTTCTTTCTGTTTTTTGAAACAGTCTTCAGGCCTTGTATTGTACTTGTAGCGTGTGGGATTGGAGGGGTTACTCTATTCGCTATCAACATTCTGGGAACACTGGCCCTGCACTAGTTTTAGTTCACGGTTTTGGGGCAAACAGGTAGTAGGTGTAAATTTCATTACTTTTGTTTGGTTCTGCAGTTATTTTTACTATTGAGTGTTGTTTACTTGATTGCAGTGACCACTGGAGGAATAATATTTCAGTTCTTGCACAATCCCACCGGGTGTACTCCATCGATCTTATTGGATATGGATATTCAGATAAACCAAATCCTCGTCAAATCGGAGACCATTCCTTTTACACTTTTGAGACGTGGGCCACTCAACTAAATGAGTTTTGTCTTGATGTTATCAAGGATAAAGCATTCTTTATATGCAATTCTATTGGAGGTCAATTAATCGCTGCTCTAACTTTCTCTTCATCCACTATTCATGCTATTTCTAAGAATTTGTTCTTTATTTTCTACACTGCAGGAGTTGTTGGTCTTCAAGCGGCTGTGTTAGCACCACACATTTGCCAGGGTATTATCCTTCTCAATATATCTCTGCGTATGCTTCATATAAAGAAGCAGCCTTGGTATGCAAAACCTTTCATCAGATCGTTCCAGAGATTGCTTAGGTAAAAATGAAACAAAAGGTTCTTTATATGAACTTCAGAGATTTCAAGCCTTATCATGCTTTATGTTGTAGGGATACTGGTGTAGGCAAATTCTTCTTTAAAACTATTGCGACAAAAGAATCTGTGAGGAACATTCTTTGCCAGGTACTCCTCTAGCTTAACAGTCAATTCATTGCTTTAAAAACTTATGCCTTGAAGTATGCTGGACAACCAAACTAAAGGAAATGCCAGACGATGAGACTGTTAATGAACTAGAAGGAGCCCAAGTATTTGACTGCAGAAAATGCGAATAAGTCCCTGAATACAGAATGAGATTCACAGAAACAGACTTACACAGTGCAGGTACTCGGAGGGGTGGTGTGGTGGGTGGGCTTCCTCCCTTCCCAAACAATTCTCTGTCTTTCACTCTTCTCCCTTTATCCCATTCCCATTACTCAAATCTGTTTCCTGGCCCTACATGCCATGTGGACAGGTTGTTACAAGCCGCTCTCACTATGTACTGATTACACTTCCCTTGCACACTGCCCAAAACAGCCTCTAATCTCCTACATTCCCTCCTAGTTTTCTTAATGCACACCCACTTGTTATCGATCTCCAAGGTGTATCATGCGTTGTAATTTGACAACTGAGGATGCTCTTTACTGCAACTGTAATGACTAATGATTGCATATGAATTTCTTTGACAGTGCTATCATGACACCTCCAAGGTGACAGATGAGCTAGTGCAGATCATCCTTGGTCCAGGTCTGGAACCTGGAGCAGCAGAGGTCTTTCTCGAGTTTATTTGTTACTCAGGTGGCCCTCTTCCTGAAGAACTACTACCTCAAATAAAGGTAAGCCTCCAAACACCAGTAGTTTGAGAAGCCAAAATCCAACAAACATAATAATATATGTAATTCCTCTTCTTTCAGTGCCCGATTTTGATAGCATGGGGTGACAAGGATCCTTGGGAACCAATTGATACTGGAAGAAATTATGAAAATTTCGATTCTGTTGAAGACTTCATTGTCCTTCCAAATGTTGGACACTGCCCCCAGGTTCTCTCTCTCTCTCTCTCTCTGTCTATTGTGTGTCATGCCCTTGCTTGCCCCCATATGTAGTATAAGAGTTTTGAGTTAGCATGTTTTAAGTGATGATTATTTTCATTTTCCCTTATGGCTTTCTTAAGTTAGTATCAACTTAAAAAATTGCCAACATATTAACACCATGACGTGTTAAGAATTGAAAAAAAAAAAAAAAAAACATAGCAAGAGAAAGACAGAGAGAGAATGTTGTTGGACATTGGTAGAAGATTATTTTGCTTCCAGTCTACATGTCTATTTATATAAGGCGTTTAGAAATTAGAATACGTCTGTACATGGGAATGTCTATCAATTTACTTAATTATGCTTAATTTCAGCACTCATCAATGACAATTAAGTACAATAATGAATATTAACAACAATTTTTTAAGTTTATTGGAAGATATCAGTTAGTAGTTAATATGTTTTTTAGCTAAGGAAAGTTCCTTTACTACCTGCTTAACCAGTTTCATGTCTGGCTCTCACTATCTCCTGGAAAGCCTTGCCAAATGCAATTACATTTGTCCTGGAACTTCAAAGCTCTGAATTATGATATTGGCTTTCTTAGTGCCAACTTAATTTATTTGCTTTGGATCTATCATATTGTCCTACACTCCTACTCCCATAGTTATACTTGCCTCCCCCATACCCTGCATTTTGGGCTAATTCTGGTGAGAAGTTTCATGCATCCTAAACTTTTGGGTGTCCTTTTAAGGTGATGAGCCTGAAAAATTCCCATTTTTCTGCAGGAAAATTAATAACAGACTATTTAAGATGTATTATTTAATTTGAAGAGACAAGAATGGTTAAAATTATTGAGGACTATTCAAATTTTAATCAACGAGAAGAGAAAATAATCGTTTAATTTCATCCCATAGTGAAATTTACAACTCATAAAATCTCAATAATATCAGTACATATTATCATTATGAAATTTTCTGTCCTTGTTTTTGATATATGTATTTTCTGTTGTTTAATTTCTTCCTTAAAATTAGTATTTGTTCCAACACTAAATGGTGATATTTCATTAAATATCGTTATTATGTTTTTTGACAAACTTCTCACTTTGTTAATTGTGCACTTCATGAAGGATGAAGCACCTCATCTCGTGAACCCACTTGTTGAGTCATTTGTGGCACGCCATGCTAAATCCTCAACTTTATCGAATTTTTAATTGATTCGTTGTCAGACTGTTTTTTTACTCAACTCATTGAAATTATGTACATTTCTCCATTTGCTTCCATTAAGAGTTAAGACCGAGTGTCATTTTTTGTTGAGTATAAGCATACAAATTATGAGCGGTTGATGCAAGACCAGTTATCCCAACATGAATGCCAGCCTTAGAACCCTACATAGTTTTGTAATTGTCTGCTGTTTCAATGGAATCATATTTCTCAATCTAGAAAATTTTGCCACTTTGTTTTCTTTTATTTATTTATCTTTGGATCATGATCATTTGGATAGAAAACATTAGTGTGACAGTCACGACCTTGGCTATGGGCTTGCTTCAAGTTGTCTCCATTTCTAGTGGACGCATCTGGTGCAAGGAACTTTTCTTTTAAAAAAAATACACACATTCCACTTTTATGTTATGGACTTATGGTATATCATATTCATACGCCAAGGAAGGGCTTCACTATGTATTGGAGATATTGTTAGAGATAATTAGAATTAAGTTGGTTAGTAGAATTAGTTAGTATTCTTGTATTTGTATATAAAGCATATTGTAACTTATTGTATACTCACTTTCATTCAATCAATCTACTACAATTTACTGATATTAACATAGTATTGGAGCTCTTGTGATATCTACCATATAAGGAGGAAAATTTTCACTTCCTTTGTTCAGAAAATCCGAATATAACTTTTATTTGGTTCCACTTTCCGTTTTACTTCATTTGACAGTGACCCTTCCATATTGTGATTTGGTGGTAGATAGTAATGGATGGTGAGGATGGCTCTGGTGGTGGACCTTGCAAGATGATGAAATTTCATCAGTGGTTGTTGAATGTTGAATAAAAATGTATGTATTGTGAGAAATTTTGGGTTAGAATTTTTCAATTACTGAACTAAATGGCAAAATAAGGTTTTTAAATGTTTGGCCTGACGTATTAATAAATTTCTAGGAAAAATTAGTTTACCCCCTAATGGGCTACCCGTGATTAATTTCCTCCAAAGTGGTAATAATATCACGGGACTTGAATCCTGCACCTCCCTATTTTGCTTGAAATTATCCTATTACCCTTAATGAATTAGTACCTCCTTCCCCAACCCTAACCCTTCCCTCCTTCAGATTATCTACACCTCCTTCCCCCAGCGGCGCACCTCCTCCCACCCACGACGACTGGCTCCTGCAACATTTCCCTCCTGCGACATCTTCCTCTTTCGTTCCCTTCCTCTTTCGTCATCCAAGGTAAGCTTCCTCCTTTCTCGTGGGTGTGGGTTTGGGTTCTAGTGGGCTGGTGGGTTCTGGTGGGGGTGGGGTCGCAATCTGGAATGCCCATTCTGAAATAGGCATTCTGTAACCAAAAAATGTTTTCGGAATAGCCTTTCCATAAGCAGAAAAAGTTTCCAGATCAGCCACTTTGAACCAAAACATGCTTCCGGACTGGACTTTCCATAAGCAAAAACCCTTCTAGAACGAGCTTGCCATAAGCAAAAAAAGTTTCAGGAATGAGATTTCCATAAGCAAAAATAGCTTCCGGAATGGATGTTCCAGAAGTATTTGTAAATTCGGAAATGGGGCTCTGGAAAGTATTATTGGGCTTACGGAAAACCCATTCTAGAAGTAACAAGTGCAATCCGGATTAGCCTTTCCATAAGTGTTTTTTTATCTGCCAGAATGGCCGTTCTGGAAAACACGAATTTGGCTTTCGGAACACCGTTTCCGAGAGCAAAAATAGAATTCCGAAATAGCCTTTCCAGAAGTACATTTTGTACCTTTCGGATAACACCATTTGGTAAAGGTGTTCCATAGGACTTTTTCTTCCGGAATGGCCATTCCATAAACTATTTTTTCCCTTACGTAAAGCGTGTTCCGGAAACAGGTCCACAACGTAAATGTGAAGCATTGAAATGTACCTGCGGTGTGGAGAGTTGGAGGAGGAGAGGGACTTTTGTGGCGTCAAGTTGGAACCTTTGATGACTGCGGGAAGAATAGTTGAGTTGGAGAAGAAGAGAAGAACTGGAAAGCGGGGTTAAAATTGTGCAGCGAGAAGAAGAGAAGAACGAAATGGGCTGCGTCTGCTACTGCGGCAGGAGAAAGATAAGGAAGAAGGGAAATCAAGGAAGAAGATAGAAGGGGTAGGTTGGGGTTTTTCAAAAAATGGGAGGTACATGATACATTTAGGGAGGTGCAGAATTCAATTGGCTAATATCACTGTGTAAAACCGGGAGGGGGATTATGGACCCAACCAAATTGCTCATAGCCCCTACCCCACCCGAAATACCGCTTCCATACCCCACCCAAAATGCCCCCGCCTTCCATTTCTTCATTTCTTTTATCCCTCTTTCCCTTTCTTCATTCATTCATTTCTTCCTTTCTTTTTTCCCTTTCTTCCTTCTCTTCAGTCTCTGCACTCATGTTGTTGATGGTATTTCTTTTTTCCTTTTCCGTAAACAGAACAAGATCAAGATTCTGTTGTGCAACAAAATCAAGATTTTGTTTCGTTTCTTTGGGTTTTTGGTTACACAACAGAATCGTGATTTCATTATGATACAAGTTCACCCCTTATTTAACACAATGAAATCTTGATTTCGTTGTATTACATAAATAATTACACAACGGAATGGTTCCATTGTGTAACAAAACTTCTATGTCAAACTATTTAAAAAAAGAAAAAAAATGTACAATGAAAGTGAGATTTCGTTGTGCACTGTGTAACGAAATCACCCTTTCATTGTATATGTTGTATTTATCCCCCTTGAACAACGAAATCATGATTCTGTTATACATTTTTTTCACATACCCAGATACACAACGAAATCGTGATTTCGTTACACTTTTGGGAGTGCCAAAAAAAATACAATCCCCCCCTGCTGCCTAGTGCAGCGAACTCCTGATTCTGTTGTGCATTTTAGGGAAGTGTAATTTTGGAATTTTGAATGGTGATAGGGGCCAATAGCAAATTTGGTTGGGGCCAATAGCAACTCTCAATCAGGAGTTATCAACCACTTCACAACTTGCATGCAGCATTGATCAATCCGGCCTTGTGCAACAAAATAATAAAAAATTATGAGGGCAGGCCACTTTGTTATGTGATGTGAAGTAAAATCCCCAGTATGTTTCTAGAAAAAAGTGCATTTCAAATGCAGTTAAAACACGTTTCCGTATAAACAGAATAACTACATGACATCATAATTGCTTAAAATTGTTATCATCAATAATGATTGAATCCTAGCACTAAAGGTCTGTAGTACCTTTCATGAGTTCAAGTAAATTTGTTCCATGAATTTGCTTCCTTTGTATAAGGAGGGCGAGTTCTGACACAACGGTAAAGTTATGTCTTGGTGACTTGTTGGTCATGTGTTTGAATCCGGAAGCAGTCTCTTTGCATATGTAAGGGTAAGGCTGCATACAGTATCTCTCCCTTTTACTTGCGCATAGCGTGGAGCCTCTGGGCAATGGGGTACGTAGGTTTTTTTTTTTTTTTTTTTTTTTTTTTTTTTTTTTTTTTTTTTGTATTAGGAGGCATAGACCTTAAAGAGTCAGAGAAACTTTTTCATCCCAGACTTTCAATGAATGTGATACAAAAGAATTCCTATATTGAAAGAGTGACAAAAGTTTCATGTACTGTTTGTTTCCTCTATTTACAGAAAAGAATAAACGAATTTGGCATTCTATTTACTCATGAAGTATGAATGACTGGTATCCTGATATCCCTCTAACTAATGGGGTATTGAGCTCAAGTCCTCGTAGCAGACTTTTAGGTGATATTTTTGAGAGTGGAGTTGAAACTCTAGGAGCAAAGGACTTCTTGGAGACAGGCTAACTTGTTCCAAGGCTCTGAACTGAAGCTTGCTAGGGTAGTCCCTCACACAGCCAATACGAGGTCCAACTCCCGTTGTCCATTTGCAAGACAACTGTTTCCCCAGTTGGTATGATTTCATTCCTTTATGTGAGGCTATCCTCCTTTTAAGTATTGACATTTTTGGAATAGTTCCTACATGACTGTCATCATCAGAGAAGTTTTGCTTTGTGATTGTGTTATATAGCTCTGATGTAAAAGCTTGTTCTGTTTCTTGATCACCTGTCGGAGCATCCATTTGGAAACTCTTACTACTCTGCCCGGCACCTCCTTTCTCATTCTCTTGTCCTTCAAGCGCATGCCCCCTTTTTGGTATTTCAAGACTGGTCAGATCTCTTCCAAAAATCTGGAACTGCCTTGTCGATTGCCCCACTGGTGCAGAAGACCTCTTGGTTTCCAATTTTCCATCAAATTGGCCTTCTCTTCAGCCTCCAAGCCACTCATGTTCACCGTGAAGTCCTCTTCCTCATCAACTAAAGTCATCTGCACATAGCAAAGAGAATTTCCTCATATCGTTTAAACATATCTAAAACACTAGAAAAGAATGCAAAGCCTTTAAATTTTGATACCTCGACATCAGAAAGCTGCGCATCATTCTCCAGAAGGAATGAAATAAATTCCTTGAAATTCTCTTCTGTAGGATGATAATGTCCACTGTGAGGCCAAACTGCCTGATGAAAGAAACGACAAAATCATTTAATTAATCATATCAGATATTAGCCACTTAATTATAGCAACATGATTCCTGCAAAAATATTAGCCTTTTTTCAGATTTTTACCTTCAACATCCCATATTCAACAACTAGTCTCCCAGCACAAGATGTGGCTCCCCCAGCCAAGAAGCTAGAATGCTGAAATGGACCTTTCTTCTTGCGAACATCCAAGATCTTCGATGTGCTAAGGACAAAAATCCACTTGGTATGTGCACCTTCACCAGTAGTGTGAAGGAGCTTTCCTGATTGCCTGTAGAAGAACCTTCCATCCTTCATAACAACTTCATATGGCAATCTTTCCATCTGGAAGAAAAAATAATGAATAGAAATTTAAATCCAAGATAGCTCATGTAAATATATCTGAGAGGACCTCTCCGTGGGTGTCTTATAACCATGTATGTAAGGGTATAATTGGTGATTTGACAGCAAAAGCAATAAGAAATCCGATATAGAATATGATTGATTAGTTAATGATTCGAAATTTAATGTTGGTTCATTAGAGCTATAGAAACTCATACCCAGAATTCCGAGTAATAAAAAAATAGAACTTCCCGGCAGTGTACAAAATAAACTTGGTAGCTGAATACAAACATTATTCACATGAATGAAGGAAACCTTACCGGGCCAAGATATTTAATTTAATACACGGATGTTGAAGTTTAGATCGAGGGCACTTCTCAAGATTTACCTCCTTTCCTTCTCCTATATCTAGCCTGAAATTTCAAAGAATAAGCTTAATTTCAACCCTGGTGATCTAAATCAATCTATATGAAATAGTAGCCTAAATTATAACCCATATTTTTTTTATAAGGAATGTTACCAATAGAAAAGGGTTCTCTGCTCTGACACTTGAGCCATTTAGCATAATAAAAGTGTAGATGATGTCCATACTCCATACCGATGGCGTGGATCAATCTGTTTGATGCAAATTAAAAGTAATTCAGTAAATAATAATTGATGAATGACCGACATGTCAATTTACAAGTATATAAAGCATTAGTATGATCAAGTGTATGACTAACTGCTTCATGCCAGTCCTGCAAAGCAAGTTTTTGAGCTTTGTCGTCTGTTGATAAACCTTTACCAACCTGCAATCACAAAGAAATGGTTAATCATTTTCTTACAGCTTCAAATTTAAAAAAGAAAAGCTCAGAGAAAAATAAAAAGAATCCGAAGTAGCAGAATGATAAAAATACCTTGGCAGCCCTGGTTCTAGCTCTAGACCAACGCGAAATGGCAGTTTCATGTTTCTCAATGTTGAAGAAAGATATAGAGCTGTGCTTGAGTTCAGCAAAATCTAAGAACTTCCACCTATGTATTTTAAAACAAAAGATAAATTAAAACATGTTTAAAACTCATGGACAGAGCCACAGAGGTTCTCATTACAGTAAATAAAGAGTACCAGCTCTGTTCAATAAGAATTGCACAATCTGCTAGCTTTCTTCTTGTACGAAAGCTTTTGTATAGTTTCTGCAGTTTAAGTGCAGCCGTATATTTGTTGTTGTCTTGATCCAGTAGTGCTGATTGAATATTTTCCTCTGATCGAGAAGACTAATCATCCATCACTTTGCTCCTTTAGCTACTCCTTGAGATAGTCATGTTTTTCTCTTTGTCAATATCTTTTGAGTTGAAGCTCACATATGCGTCGTCGATTGTTATCTTTCTTGAATTGTTGGTTCTAAATCTCGGTATTTGATTTCATCATTGCCAAAGTTTATGGATTTTACAATCGTCGAGTCCAAACCATCTTCATCTTTCAGATGACTGCACTTGACTACAAAACCAATTATCTCTATAGAAACTCAAGCAGACTGTGGCTTTGAAAATTGCAAAAGAATCCAGAATTTGCAGATCAGATTATGCATCTTTTATGTATCAAAGGCAATAGAAACCAATGAGTAAATGCAGTATCTATGCAACATACACAAATGAATACCATCTTCATATTCGTTGCTGTGATGGAAAGGATAAAAATACCTGAGAATGTTTATTGTGAATATATATAAGCGGACAAGTACTGAATATGATATGATACGACCATGCAGGAAAAGTTTGAAGTTATGATTTTGTGAGGTATCTTTTTCCCTCTCATTTATGATTTATATTTATATGTAATATTTTTTGTTCTTAATCATTCGGTTCATAAGGAAAAAGGGACTTTGACTGATTCAGAGTTCAGTCAAAAGTTAAGTAAAATTTGGCTAAAAATTATTTTCACCAAAGATTAAACTTAGATAATACCTAAATTATTTAACCTTAACTTCAATACAATAATCGCTTGTGTTTAATTAGTATTTATATGTAATATATAAATAGCAGAAGACACAGACAAAGACTATAGAGAAAGAAAGAAATTAATAATGGACTTGTGTTTTTTGAAATATATTAATTATGTGTTGCTTCAATCACCTTATAATTCAATATGTTTCCTTGTATTGTTAAAACTTCAAATAAAATATGTTAATTGTTTTATAATTAATGTTTTATTTTTTTAAAAGGATAGTTAATGTGTTATAAAAATAGTCTACATGGAGCTAACAAAGCATTAAAAAAAAATTAACCAACAATAGTTATAGAAATGAAACAACCAGTCTTATTTACACGGATAAATTAAGAGATAAAGACAGTCGTGATACACGTTTCCTTACTTTATGTTGTGTTTATACAATTTAAGAAAAAGTTTTATTTCAAGCTTAATTTGTATAATTGTGGGAGGAGTTTTTCTTTTCTTTTCCAAACAAAAAAAAATAACTTAAAAACTTAGATATGTCTTTTTTTGAAAATTCATTGTTGTTTTTCATCTGTTAATTACTATTTTACAATCAAAAAGTAGCTACTCAATACTAATAAAATAAATTATGGTTTGACTTACTTTCTTTGTCCTGCATGACCGATGAGAAGATGCCTATACATTCTAGGAAGGAAATTGGCATCAAAATAAAAATTGAACTGGTTTCATCCTCTTTTGAGTTTGACGAAGAAAATCTCAGAAGTTGAATTTTTCCCAACTTGAAAAAGTGGAATCGGGGTTAGGTATGTCACTTCCCATCCTTGTACCCATCTACTAAATATATTTTTATAATTATTAATAATGTTGTTATATATTTGGATCCAAAAAAAAAAAAAAAAAGTAAGGGAACACTAGTGGCAAGGATTCGGGAGCAACTTCACCAAATTTTTTTAAAAAAATAAATTAAAAGAACAAACCATTATAATAAAAGTATGAAAAATGTATAATCCAAAAGAAATAAAATTGACAAAATTAGCGTGTGGCTGATGCTTAAAAACAACAAGAGTGTAACCACTGCATTCAACAAAATTACAAACAAACATACCCATCCTCACTTCTCTTTTATTTTTCATCTTTTTTATTATTCTTTTTCTATATTTTTCAATTTCTCTTCTCATACAAACGTTTAAGCTATTTTTTATTTTACTTTATTTTATTATTATAAAAAAATTATCTATTCTTGAGAATTTAAGGGAGCACTGCCCCCCAACTTTACACATGCATCCGCCCATGTTTATATATAATTTTATTCATTATATATATTTTTTGTAATTGTTAATTATGGAATTATTTTATTTTATTTTTTATAATTATATAAAATATAGAAAAATTATTTTAATAAATAAATAAATAATGTTATCATTATAAAATTAATTATAACAAAATTAAAAATTATACATCTAACTCTTAAATATTTAAGTTATTTATTTTTTATTAAATTATATATATGATCGAATTAAAATATAACTAATAACCTTAATCAATTTCAGTGAGAAAAAAAATAACTTAATGAATGATTTTTTAGAAAAAATATAATTTATTTAAAGTATATGAACAAATATTTTTAAAAAAATTACGATATAGATTACCAGCAAGTTTCTTTGACTTCAATAAAACTCAATGGGAATGAAACTTTGTTTTATTTTTTCACCTTTGCCTATTGTAAATTCAAACCTAAAGTCGCCTTATCTTTTATGAGGATCGGGGATAAACAAATTCATCCTGATCCGTCGGTTGCTATACTCAAAGGAAATAATCATTTTTTTCTTCTTTTGCTTTTGACTAACCCGTTTCCCCCCCTTATCCCAGTCCCCACAATCCCCGCGGGATTCCAAATTTAAAAAGATATATATTAATTTTAAATTTTAATACGAATAAATTTAAAAAAAAAAAAAAAAAACTTAGAAAGTGTGACCAATATAATTATTCAAATTCAAATAATCCATATAATATTAACTTAAATAAATAAACATAGACAAAAAATTTAATTTAAAATAATACAAACATAATGTTGAATAATAATACAAATAGTTGAAACTATAAGTATTTTTTTAATAATTTTCAACAATCCTATAATATTGAAAATATAAAATAATAATATAAAAGTAATAATTATATAATTTTCTCAAGACGGAGATGTGATTCTCGGTTCAGTGGGAAAAAATCCCTGTATGCAGGACCCATACAGGACATCCAATTTAACACTCCTAAATATCAACCATTCTTCTGCTTATGTCAGCTAAGATAATTCTCGTAACTCCACGTAAGTGGTAACGTAGCTTTTCAGTTAGTCCAAGTCTATCGACCAAAATCAAAATATAGTATTATTTTTTATATTCCCCTTTGAGGCTTTGACGCTTGTTCGGCACGAATTTTGACCAACAGAGCAACTTATATGCTGGAACTTTCATACATATTTTTTTTTTAACAAATTACACTTTGTCTCCCATATATTTAGGACCTATTAGACTTGTACCCTCTTTTTATTTTTATTGAACTCCTACATAAATCTCCCCTAAGAGTAACATGCATTTGTCCTCTTTCCCAACTAGTTAGCTTCTTCCCCACCCACCTCCACTTGACTGCTACCGTCAAGCCAACCAAGGGTCATCAACATCGAAGAAGAATAAGAAAGAAGCATCAACATTTGAAAACCAATGTTCACTATCTTTAAAAAATTGAAGTTCCAGAACTAGTATTGACAAATAAAAGAAATTGAAATTTCAATACCATTGCAAAAACATCAATAGAAATAAAAGAAGAATTTGAGAATCAATATTAATTGATCATTATACGTCAAATGTGTAAAGTAAGTGTTAGAAATGAAACATCAAACTTTCTGAACCTTCCATTTGAATTTGGTATGAAGAAAAATACAATCCAATTTGTCACTTCTTTCGTCAAATCTAGATAGGAAGGCAAGGAACGAACAAAAATTGGAGAGAAAAAAGGGGGGACTCTGTATCTGCATCACATACAATTTTCCACTAACATAGTTGAATATTGTTCTATTCCAGATCCAATATTAACAACAGAAAATTTAACTTGATCCGTTTCAGATCTGTTCCCGCAAGGCCTCGCAGCTCGCAACAACCTTGCCGTTGTCGCTTCCGTTTCAGTTATAAACGCTCCAAACGCGCCTGCCACCACTTCAATGCGAGAACCGCTTGCGCACAACAACCTCGTCGTCGCCGCTTCTGCTCCCGCCGCCATCAAACCGCACCCACCCTTTCGCTGCAGCGTCTATGGCGCTCGCGGAGCAGCTCAAGAAGAATAGCTAGTGGGAGACTCTCGAGGAGGCCATTAAAAACTTGAAGCTATCAGATCTCACTGGGTTTAGTTTTTCAAATCGAAGTGGCGCAGATGACTAGTTGCAGATCTGACGGTCGCGGCCTTGCCCTTTGGTGCGGAAAGTTGCAGAGAAGAGTGGCGGCGCCGATTGGAGGAGCGGCGAGCGCTGAAACAGGAACCGCAACAACGGGGCGTGGGTGTCAAGTTCCAGTGGTGGAGGCGAGTTTAGTGGTGGTGTTTTTGGTGTGTGCGGCGGAGGAGAGGAAGTTTTGGAGGCGACTTTAGTATAGGCTTCAGAGCAAAGACAAGGGTTTCAGAGAGAAGGATATTCTGGACATTTTGCTCAAACCTTAACACTGTTAGTAGGGGAGGCAGAAGAAATACAATTTTATGTAGGGAGTGCTGCTAGGATTTGTAAAGGGAGGCGAACCAATTTTGTCAAAAGACTTCATGTTTCCATACATTTCAATAGTGGTCCAACTTGTACCTTATTGATGTTTTAATAAAAATCTTTCTTTGCTGATAATAATCGAGTACATAAATATCCACGTAGAAGCAAGCTATCTTGCTGCTATAATTGAAGATTGCAGAGTTATGAACAGAAATCCTGGATGAATTTGTAACCACCTCAAAATTATCCTATATATTATATTTATTTATTTACTTATTAAGGTTAAATTCTTTAAATTTATTAAATAATCTAACAAGAATAACGTACTATATCATTTTCGTATTTGAGGTAGAAACAAAAAGAAATTAGATATATATATCATATTTCATTTTTATATTACATCCTAATATCATAGTTTTTTAAACATTATTATTTATTTACAAAATACATAACCCCTAACCCTATTCAAACATGTTCTACAGCGTTATCCTCTTCATTGAGCACAATTATGAGATCTGTGGTCAGGTTCGGATACAAATGAGCAAATTGCAAAAAGGGGTCAGATGAGTTAAAATCTTCACTAAAAACAAAAATCGGAAAATGGCTCCGAAGTAGATGTGGGCACGCAGGATAGACTGCATAGTTACTACATAGCAATTTCTAACTTCATCAATATATCAGGCTATGTCCATTGCATCAAGGAACAATATGATTGATGTCATCTAAAATAAAACATTGGATAAATTTAGTGAAAAATAAATTTCTCAGTAGACAAATCTAAACCATCAAACACATTAGTAGGTTAGTAAATCATCAATATAATCAAATAAGTCCCTATAAGAAATTATGCAACTTTATGAATGCATGAAATGAATTTTCTCAGGGTGCACATGGCCTCTACATATCGTACTATATGTAGTTACACTTCTCGTACTGGATGTAGAAGCTGCGATCGTCTTACGCAAACATGCATGATTTATTTCATGTATTTGCACCTGGTCACTACATATCGTACTGTATGTAGTATCAAATACTGTTTCACAAATCTCGTACTGGACTTGGAAACAGAATTCAACATATCATCACATCAAATTCCATCATTTTCATCAATAACATAATCTATGAGTACATACATATAACCTTATGGAAAATATTTCTTATCATGATATCATATGTACCAAAAATATAGTTAGGCTACCATAGGTTATACAAACAAAACCATAATATATTTTTAATTTAATTTTTTTTTGGTCGAGATGGTATGGCTGGGATATCGGGGTGTTGTGGTTGGAATGCCGGGTTCATATGGCTGAAATGGTTATGTCCGGGTTCCGGGTTCATATGGCTGAAATTGGTTATGTCTGGGTTCCGGATTCATATGGCTGAAATGGTTATGTCCGAATTCCGATTTCATATGGCTGAAATGGTTATGTCCGGGTTCCGGGTTCATATGGCTGAAATGGCTATGTCTGGGTTTCGGGTCCATATGACTGAAATGGTTATGTCCGGATTATGGTCGGATTGCAGTAAGTAATAAAAACAGTCTGAATATCATAAAAAATCATCTCCAACTTTAAAAAGATATATAGTCAATTAAGCATATAAATACTTAATTAGAGATTAAAGCCTAGCCTACTTCCAGTGAATTTTGATTCTTGAAGAGGAATGGAGCAAAGGTCATCTTCCTTGTAAAAATTTCTTTAAGGAGTAATTTCTTAAAAGAAGAAAGTGGCTTATGATTGAAGTGGTAGAAGAAAAAACACGGTTAAGAGAAATAGAAAAACATGGTGCAAGAAACTAGTAGTAGATAGATTTTGAAAGCTGAGTTTACATGCAGAATTCTCTTGGATGTCAAGGCTATTTATATTGATTTATTTAGTTAGGATGAAAGGTAATTGGTTAGAAAGAAACTTTAGTTAATAGTTAATTCAATTCTAAATTGACTAAGTCATCATAATTTAAGAAAATATCTATATTTTCTTTATCTAATCATCATTACAAATATTCCCTTCATTAATGCATGTCATCAACGTGGAAGCCTGCTTAAGGCTTGATTTTGGTTATTTGTTCCTCCTAATGCCACATGGACATCCTAAAAGATTATTCAAGAAACTTGGACTTAGCTTGTCTCATTCTATTAACTCATTGACTTTACCTTGACTCAAATATTCCAAGAATATTTACGTTCTTGAAGGCTTAGGAACATTTATGCACATTTTGATTTATTCAAGTTTGGGTAGCTTAAATAAAATTTATCCTTGTTCTTCTTGAATCTAACTATTATCATATTTTTATAATTTAATCATAAATATAAACTAAAATATAATTTTAAGAATGTTACACGATTTGTCTGAATTTCACACATATTGAAGGCACCAGAGCAGCACACAACACATTGTCTTACTTCTTTGTATATTTTCTGGGTATTTAGTGGTTTGATGAAGTGCCTCATGGCATTTATACCTTGGGGGGAGGAATCTATCATAACATTTATATGCACATAGTTCATAAGGATTTTAATTTCCACCGTGGATTTGACTTAATATAAAGGCAACGGCTCAGATTTGTTGAACAGGACCTCTTGTTTTAAAAGTAGAAAGGAGAGGATCCCGGCCCAGTTAAAATAGTGATTTAGTCTATTGAGGATATAGATTAAGATTAGGGTATAGTTGCTTTGCTTGGTTTCTTTTCTCAAAAGAGGGGGCGGAACGGGTAGTGACCCGTCTAGACTGGTAACCAAACCAAACCAAACCTTGCACGTCTCTCGTCAGAGGCATCCATTCCGTTTCCACCACACCACACTGTTACTCTTCTTCAATCCTTACTACACTCGCTCACTGCCTTTGCATCTTCTCTTGCCCAACTCCTCCAGGCCTTTCCGCTTACTCGCTGGCAGGTACTCACTTCGTATTATTTGTTTATTTTTTCCTTAAATAAATGCTTTCAATCACAATATCTTTCGCTCTGATGCTTTCAACTACATTATTCCACTCGCGTCTATAAGGACCCCGGACCCAGCAATAGCAATGTATCCAAATTCGTCGTCTTCAGTTCAAACATCACACTTTCATATATCTTGGATTCCAATTTTTTACTTTTCACAAACATTAGTGCTTTGCAAACTGAAATTCTCTACTTTCGTCCTCTCCCTTTGCATGTGTATTATGGATATCTGTTTTTATGTCTGTTTTGTGCTGGCAGACTTCATTGATTTGTTTTGGATTACATGAACTGATGGGGAAGAAAGTCAGAAAGAAGATTCGAGGTTCTGCCAAGGAGAAGGGGGTTGCTACCCATTTGCCAATCAAGGTTATTGAATCATCCAACCCGACTGTTGAGTCTGTTGATGAGGTTTCAAAAGAGACAAATTCTTGCCCTCATCTTGTAAAAGATGTTAATTTTGACAGATTGTCCACTAAGATTGGTTCTTCTGGATCCATTAGGTGTGAAGATTGTAGGGAAGGTGCGACTGATAGAAGGAGTGGTAAAGGAAAAGGTAAACATGGGAAGAAGAGAGGTGGCGCATCATTAGATTCAAAATCTGAGTCAAAATCTATATGGGTTTGTTTGGAGTGTGGTCAATATACCTGTGGAGGCGTGGGGCTACCAATAACCCCTCACTGCCATGTGGTAGGGCATGCGAGGAAAAATCGGCACCCTTTGGTAGTTCATTTTGATAAGCCTCAACTGTGTTGGTGTTTTCCTTGCAACATGCTTATTCAAGTTGATAAATTTGAAAAAACTGATGAATCGTGTCATCTTCTATCTGATGTTGTGAAATTGTTGAAAGGACGATCACAAGAAAAATCTTCAGTGGATATTGAGGATGTCTCCGTTGGGGATGGCAGTATTACTTCAGAAATTAAGTCAAGAGCTCTGTTCGCAAATGATTCATATGGACAAGCTGGTTATGTAGTTAGAGGTATGATTAATCTTGGGAATACTTGCTTCTTCAATTCAATTATGCAAAATCTGCTAGCTATGAATAGATTGCGGGGCGACTTTCTAAAGTTAGATGCTCCTGTTGGGCCACTTACTAGTTCCTTGAAGAAGCTTTTCACTGAAACAAACCCTGAATCAGGATTGAAAAATGCTATAAATCCTAGATCTTTTTTTGGCTGTGTCTGTTCTAAGTCTCCCCAATTTCGAGGATATCAGCAGCATGACAGTCACGAATTGCTCCGTTGTTTACTGGATGGGTTAAGTACTGAAGAACTAGCTGGAAGGAAACAGAATGGTTCTCCCAAGGGAGATGGGACCTCTTCCAATACTTTAGTTGATGCTTTATTCGGGGGTCAGATATCTAGTACTGTATGTTGCATAGAGTGTGGGCATTTCTCAACAGTGTATGAACCTTTTTTAGATCTTTCACTGCCAGTTCCTACTAAGAAACCTCCACCTCGCAAGGCCCAACAAGTACCCCGGACCAAAAAAGCTAAACTTCCACCAAAAAAAGGTGGAAAGACTCGAGTTAGAGTTAACAGGGATACTGATCCCTTACCTGTTCAAACTCAATCAAACCAATTATACAGCCCCGAATCATCTTGCCCTGATCAGTCTGTTATATCAGTTGCTGGAGAGATGGGGACTTGTTCTGCTGATTCTACATTATTAGGTTCTGAAGAAATAAAAAGTGTAGCTGATAAAGAGGACTTGTCTTCACCTAATTTGGTTACTGCTAGAGAGTCTCAACATACGCAAGTTCTTGACAATGGTACATTCAAAACATCAGACGGATTTTCATGGTTGGATTATTTGGAAGCTGGAACTAATGAATGTGATTTCATTTCCCAAAAGAAGGATGCTCCAGAGGTACAGGGCACTGAGAGCAAAGATGAATGTTTAAATGAAGTGCATGGACAGGCCAGCTGTGAATCTAGTGGTCCTGTTTGTTTCCTTAAGGAGGATCAAAACCTAAGTCCCAAATTTTCTTCAGCAAATGGGTGGGAAGACGAGGTTCCATTACAAGTTCAAGGTTCAGAAGTGCTGTTACTTCCATACAAAGAAGAAAGTTCCTCTGCTGCTGAGATCATTGGAGGAGATGGTGAGGCCTCCTCATCTGTTCTGGGTGGTGGTCAAGAAGAATTGGAGTTTGATGGCTTTGGTGACTTGTTCAATGAGCCTGAAGTTGTTGCTGGGCCTGCTCCTAGACCATCTTCATGTAGCGAGGTTATGGAAGCTGGTTTTATCATTGGAAGCAACAGTGAGTCTGATCCAGATGAAGTAGATGATACAGATTCTCCTGTCTCTGTAGAGAGTTGCTTGGCACATTTTATAAAACCCGATCTTCTCTCTGATGAAAATGCTTGGCATTGTGAGAACTGTTCAAAAGTTCTCCAAAGTCAAAAGATGGAAGAAAAAAAGCAGGCAAGAGCTGTATCTGATGGAAATGAAACTGGAATTTATGATGAACCATGGCATGCAGTTAACTCTTGTTCTGTTAAAGTCAGAACCAATGGAAATGGGGACATAAAAAATGGCCCAAACGTAGAAAATTTGTTTGCATGGGATAAACACGACACAAAGTTTGAAAATGGTCAAAGAGATGAGCTTAGTTTAATTGTTAATGAAAGGGATAGCGGATCATTTGAAATGGAAGACACACATATTGATGAATTACAGTCTTCAAGTTTTCATAATACTTGCAATGAAGAAAGCTGTAGTCATTTAGCTGCTGATTCTTGTGTTACTGAAAATGTCCAAAGAAGAGATTCTCCGATGATAGGTAATGATAACAATGACTCAGAAGAAGAGGCTGACTCCAAAGGTGTGAAAGTGAAGAGGGATGCAACTAAGAGGGTCCTCATTTATAAAGCTCCTCCTGTCATGACCATTCATTTGAAGAGATTCAGCCAAGATGCCCGTGGTCGCTTAAGTAAATTAAATGGCCATGTCAATTTCAGAGAAACAATGGATATTAGACCCTATATTGATCCCAGGTAATTTGCCACTTTGTTAGATCCTGTTAGAAGTTTGAACAATCTATAAAGCATAGACACCCGTTCCCAATATCAGCCTGTCGGACACTATTTAGACACGCCTTGAACAATTTATTTTTGGCTCAGTTGCCTCTTGAACACTGGCCAAGAGAGTGAGCCGACATCTATTATTGGCTAGACACTTATCATTCACTCCTATCATAAAGAAAATACTATTTTTTTTTAAAAAGTCAACTAATATTAATATTATAAATATTAGAAAAAAATTAAAAACTGAAATCATTTAAAATATTATGAAGCACAAAACCCGTTCTTCCATTGAATGCAAACACCTTTGCAACACAAAATCCTGTTTTTGTCTTGTTTGTCAGTTGCTGCTCTACTCCACTGTGTTGGTTGGTTGCCGGGTCAGTCACCATGGCTTTTGTTGTTGCCAGCTGCACCTTGGGCATCTGTAGTTGGTGATGCTCCTCCAGTATCGTGGTTGCTGGACATCTATGTTTTCATCCACCATCTATGTTTTTGTCCTTGTTTTCATCCTTGTCTAATGTAGTTTTCATCCATCTTAAGTACTCAGTGCTCCGTTTAAGGCTATGACATTGATTAAGAAATATTCAGTTGATACAAATTTAGACAAAAATACTCAGTTTTTCAACTACTTTTGTCATGAACTATCTTACTATCTACCAATTATAAATACATTATGCTTTCCACTAACTTATTTTTATGACTGATGTCTCTTTTTAATCCAAGTATTAATTTATCTTCTTAATCATATCTAGGGGTATTGTATTGTTGGAAAAAATAGCTTAAAAAGCCTAAAATACTATTACTTGGAACAAAATCAAAATTGTAAAGCAGAGTATTAATTTTTTGTGATGGTCATTATCATATGAAAATTGTAAAGCTTTAAAACTGTTTTTAGAAGGTAAATATATAAATCTTAATTCTCTATTTAGATTTTTGTCGTGTTATATATATATATATATATAGATATATTATTATTATTATCCCAGTGTCTTATATTGTGTCTATGTCGGAGGTTGGTGTTTTATAGATGCTTCTGCATGTTTGCTTTTATTTCATATTTTCCCTATTATATTCAATTTAGCTTTTTTTTTTTTTCAAGTGTTAAGGATTGTCTTTTTAATTATATCACAAGAAATATTTTGGACATAATTTCACTTCATTGCAATTGCAAACAGTTTGTTTCGTAAATGCTGTTTTGATTGTAGATGTTTAGTTTCTTTCTTTTCTTTAGTACTTCATTGATATACTGGCATGTAATTCACTCCCAATTATATCCAAGCAGGTGCATAAATGAAGAGAAGTATGAATACCAATTGGTTGGCTTAGTGGAGCACTCCGGAACTATGAGAGGGGGTCACTATGTTGCCTATGTGAGAGGGGGCCAGAGGAACAGTGGGAAGGTTGGTGATAAAGAGAATGAGGGTTCCACATGGTATCAGGCAAGTGATGCATATGTGCGTGAAGTTTCCCTTGATGAAGTTCTTCGCTGTGAGGCATACATTTTGTTCTACGAAAAAAATTGAGTGGAACGTCTACTTTATACGTGTTTTTATTAGAGGTAGATATAGCGGTTTACTAAATTTATGAGAGGAAGGGAGATAAATCATTGCGGGTTAGTGTAAAAGCAATTACCGTATATTGTATACCATTTTTTGGACATGTGATGAGGTGTTGAATGTACAATGCGATGTCATACAATCAAAAGTCAATTTTTTCTTTTGGTGCTAACTGTCAAAGCTAATTTCAGCTCTTTATATATATATATATTTTATAGCAAATTTTAGCTATTCCAGCAGTTTAAAATAGTGAACCCATTCTCTGGTATTCTGTTCAACTTCAAGTTCGTTGTAAAGATGGTTATATTTTAATTTATCAATGATGTTATTTAATATTAGTGATAAATTTATTTGAGACCTTGTAGTTCGCATATAAAAACAGAATTTGACTTTTTTAATATGGCAATATTTGAGTTATGGATTTTTTTCTCTATGCTAAAGAAAAGATTCTGAAATTTTAATTTCTTTAACCAATGTAATAAAAAAACTTTGGGTTTCCGTAGGATTTCGACATATCCATACAAGTTTTGGCTTTTTCAGACGGCTAAGATTAATTTTCTATTTGAAACTTATTTATATCTAAAGTTCATTACCTCTTTTTTTGGATTTATTATGTAAAAATCAAACCTAAATCCTTCATTTTACACAAACTCAATGTCTATTATCATTTGAGTTATACTCATTGGTGCATTTTTTTTTATCCATAAAAATTAAATATAGACATAATAAGATTTATAATAATTCGTACACCTTATTCAAATATTGATCTTGAAAAGAAATAAAAAACAAGGTAGATTTTGAATATAACTAGAATGTACTTAGTTGTGTTATGGACTAGTAAATATTATTCAAAAATATTTTTAAGTATATAATTTTTCTCTTAAAATTTATATTTGTAATTAATTATAACTATTTATTTAATTAAGTCACAGTTTAAAGCTATTTGAGTAGGTTAAAATGACAAATATATATAAAAAAAAGCAAATTATAGTAATATCCCTATAATTTGTCTTAATTACATGTGCACTCCTTCCACCTAAAGACATTTCTTTGTCCTTAACGTTTAAATCAATTACAAAATGGTGCTCAATAACTTTCAAAAAATTCAAAATTAACCTTAAGTAAAGTTTGAAACGATGTCAATCTTTAGCAAAAAGAAGGCTAGCGATAAGGATGGAAATTGCCTTAACATTATGAATGTCTTCAGTTTTGGATGTTGCTTGTTTAGTAATAAAGATTTGTAACCACAACTAATTTTTAAAAGTTTTGGATCATTTTATCAACATGTATTGCATATTTAGGAAAAGTATAATGAATAAGTTATTGATCATTATAATTGATGAATTATATTATGATATTTGGACACCTACATACAAATTAATTTCAAACAGTGTATTAACACTTTTTATTTATTTTTATCTCTCTCCTCCAATCACATTATATCACCATAAAATTAATCATTTATCTCCTCTCTATTTATGTGATATATCATATCTTTATGATTAAATTAGTGTATTTTTTTACGAAAGATAATTACGTTCAAATCAGGACGTTCACAGGAACAAGGTATCCTGATGGTTAAATTATTGTATTGCACATGGTATCACAGGAACATGTGTGTTTTTGAGGGGAAGGCTTTTGACAAGGAAAACTCTGAAACATCAATACCTCTTCAATTCAAATATTACTTTGTTATTGATCATCACTAACTACTAGCTTGGGTAGTTGGGTCCTTAAAGAAAATGAACAATGGAAACAATCCATCAGTTGCTCTAGCTAGCACCAATGATATATTGCAGTTTATCAACTCATTGGTAAAGTACGTTTTTGACTCATGTAAGTTTAGTTTCATTTAATCTTTATTTTTAAAAATTTTGATGTTAATTTTAGTTTTTATATTTAGCCGTGTCGCATTTTTTGAACTTTTATATATTTATGAATATTAATTAGAAAAATGAAAAGAAAAAAAATAAAAAATTGTATTTATAACAGTTAATGACATATTTTAACTTCAACCTATTATTTTGTTGATTGATTCAAAAAGAGATTTTAAAATAATTGTACAAAAAAATTCACGTAAAATCAATGTTGCCGTGGTGGGTGTAGAGAAGAAAGAAAATACAGTACTGAATGATTTAAAGATACGTTTTATTCTCCTCTCGAACAAACATACAGAAATGAAATGCATTCATATTGTTACAACAAATTAACTTACACCGTTTTACACGTGCAAGATGGATCACACAATATGTTTTATTTTTGAGCAAATTATTGAATGCATTTTAGTGGCAAACTTGCAAGGGTAATATTTGGTGGATATTTTAGTAGAAAGCCATAATGACGGACTGCACAGCATGAATGGGTTTGACAGTGTATGAGCTAAATCCTGCCATTTTGATGACATATTCCCACTCTTTGAGTGTGCGCTCTTTGCCGAAGTTAGTGTGCGCCATCATTACCATGTCCAGCATCAATCCTACATCCTTCAACCTGTTAAGCTTCCCTCCTTCTCCTACTTCTTCTTCAATCACCGCCTCCACAATAATAACCCTTCCGTTTTCCTTTGAATTTGATATGGCTTCCCTACACTTTTTTAAGATTTGGATGCACTCTTCGTCTGACCAATCGTGCAAAACCCACTGCATGCAAGCAAAATCAAATTGATTTTATTTAAAATGCACAAATGAATTTATATATATATATATATATATATATATATATATACTGTACGTACCATAAGAAAAGCAGCATCAGCTTTAGGAACACTTAGAAACATGTCACCTGACACGTGTTGGACGCCATCGCCATCGCCATCGCCATCGCAGTGGCCAATAACATGAGGAAGATCAAAATTGATGGGTCGAATGGAAGGGCAAGCCTTAGCCAGGATGCGCATGGCGGTGCCGTTGCCCCCACCGACATCCACCAAGGACTTGAGGCCATGAAATGCCTCGCTGCAACTTCGAATGATGATAGGCATAACAAGCTTAGCATCACATGCCATTGCTTCGTTGATGAGGTTGCTGTGATCGAGATTTGCGGCAGCATAGCGCCACACGTCTTCACCGTGAGCCTTTGCAAATGAGGGGTTGCCATTGGCCATGACGCGAGCACTCAGACTGTGCCAAGGTGCCAGCATTACAGGACTACTCTCCAGCAAGAGGAAACCAGCCATGCTGTGTTCGCCGTTTCTTATCAAACGACGAGACAGAGCTGATTGAGAATAGCCCCTGCTGCACCCGTCGCCTTTGAATATCTTTCTTTGCACCAGGAACCTCATGATGCGTTTCACATGTGAAGGATCACACCCTAGACTTGATGATATCTCCGATAGTGTCATGGGACTTCCATGCTTCTCTATGGCTTCAGCTATGCCAAGCTCAATCGCACATTTCACCACTGCCAGTTCCACAAACCCAAATATGTACTTCCAGATATCCATTTGGGCCTCTGCTTCTTCTTCTTCCTCCTCCTTCTCCCACCTTGTCGACGACATCTCTTCTCTTTCTATTTCTCCCATCTCCTCTCTTAACTCTAGCTGTGCATAATAACCTTGAAACTTTAAACCTTCATTTATAGATGTTGCTACTAAAATGTCGGACTCCTTAATTCCACTTCAATTATTTTAATCTCTAGTGCAATGCACGCGTGGCGGGCATATATCCCTATTATTATTTTCTTGACAGTGAAGTACCAAATTAATCTGGGAAAATAAATTGTGCACGAGTAGAACATGGGAGTTTTCTACTGCCCATTACATTAACTATTTTTTAGTTTCTTTATTAGAATTATCATGGGTCATTTAAATTTCAAAAAGAAAAATAATTCGTGGATATCCTTGTAGCCGGTAGGTGTAGACACTTTAAGTGAGATAAAAAAAAATGATTCATAACATAGGATGATATGAAAAAAGAGAAAAAAAATATAAGAGATGTTTGAAATTTATATCACCCTTTGGAAAATACTATTTGGTACAAATTCGTGCGCATACTACAACGTAAAAGTAGTATAATCACCACAATTTCTAGAAAAACTTGAATTTTATTTTATATATATATATATATATTAAATATATAATATGAGATGAGTTATATTTTTTTTAAAAAAATAAGATAAATTGTCAATCTGTCTAATGTAGTAATGTGTGTTCAAGCAACGTAAATAAATTTTATTTACATTTTTTTCCGTTATACTTGAGAATTATATAATTATATAATAATATAATCATATAATAAAGATAAATTGAGCAATCATTTTTTTATTGTGTTGAATAACATGAATACATGTTATTTAATTATTTTACTGAATACATGTGATTTATTAAA
>PYAF01003302.1:6527587-6593314 GCA_007407185.1 Glycine tomentella | reverse complement strand
AACTTTAGAGGAAAATAATTTTGCATATAAAAAGTTCTACATAATCATTTAATCACAATTTATTGTATATAATAAATTTATTAATTTTAAAATAATTATCTTAAATAATTCAAACGTAGTAGTGCAAAGAGATCAAATTCTTAACTTTACTGTATTTTTTATGTCAAATCCAATTGAATTTTTTTATAACCATCACACGTATTCAAGAGACATTTTAAATCGAACCAAATAAAATTATTATAAATGATAAATCTTTCATTCTGAATATTTATAACTAACACACTTATTTTACATTATCTATGATTATTAAACTCGTAATAAAAGGAATAGGTAGATAAATATGATAAATTATGTAAAACTCGGTCTTTATTAGTATGCTTACTCATTGCTGTAAAACCAATGGTGAGGATTTATTTTTTTTTAATACTCTATGAGCTCTTTCTCCTCTTTTGAAAGAAAGATAAAAAGGAATAAAAGAGATTTATATTTTATATTTTTTATGATTGATTTACATTTTGTATGAATAATATTTTTAAATATTTTTATATTTCTAATAATACATATCCTTTTTTTTTTAAAAAAAAGACATTCTAATTTAGTAAACTTAGAAGTAAGATAATTTGGGTAATGTTATTTATACATCATAAGAGATATTTACCAAAAAAGACCACATCGTAAGGGAGAAAGGCCGGGAAAAAGAGAGAATAATACACAATAAAATAGATAATGAGATGAGGAAAATAAATGTTTATAACTTTTTATAAAATAAAAAAATTATCTGAATGATATTATTCAAATCATTTTTTTGTGGATTGGGTTTGGTGCAATTATTTCAACCACCTTGCACAACAACCGAAATCTTGCAAGTCCCGACATAGAGGGACTCTCTTTAAAGAAATAATACTTTTTTTTGGCTGCATTTAAATAAAGTGATTCTATTACATATGGTTCTTTTATTGATTGCATTCGGCTTGAAAGATTCACCTAATCATACCGTAGATAGAAATGATAACGGGATTTCAACTCGTGGGTACCTGTTTGAATCTGTCTTGATTTTAATATGAAAAAATTGAATTTTTTGGATTCAGGTTCGGATTTGGGTTTTTCCTGGTAGCCAAAAGCGGGAGCAGGGGTGGGTATGGGGTTACTGATATCCGTCCGCCCCCGTCCCGTCCCGTAATAAATAATATTAAAAAAATAAAAAAAATAAAAAAAAATATATTATTTTCTAATTTTTAATTGAATTGATTGATTTTATTTTATAATTTTAAAATTATAATTCCATATTTTAAATGTGAGTTTGTTATTATTATTTTTTTGTTACATAATTAACTGTTTTTATCCGATTTTTCAATAAAAAAATTATATTATTTTTTTATTTTTTAAATTTTAGTGAAATAACGGGGGCGGGGCGGGAAAAACCCAACCCTCAACTAGGACGGAGATGTGGATGAATTTTAAAATCCAACAAAAAATAAGAACGGGGGCGGAGAACAGGTTTGGGAACGGGAACAGAAACGGAGAATGTAATATCCACCCCCGCCCCGATGCCATGGCTAACAGTAGATTAGTGGATTTGTCATGAGCCCATGACTATCGTGAAAAAAAAATGTGAGAGTGAGACAGCTAGCACGCGCGCTTCAATTCACAATCTTACATGAAATTATTTTTCTGTACTTGAGAGTGGGTTTTAAATATAATAATTATATTTGCATATAAAAAATCATATACACTTCCTTTTAGGAGAAAATGGACGAATAAAAAAGTAATTTTTTTAAAAAAATGAGGGATATATAGTGAATAATCAATGTATTTATTATTATAAAAATAAACTTTTAAAATTATAATCCTAATTCATTATACATTACAGTTTAAAATAGGAGGAAAAAATAATGCACAAAAGAGATATTTGGTATGAAATAAATTTTTTCATAATCATAATTTTTGGATATCAAAAAATTTATTTATTTGATCATAAATAAATATTATTAAAAAGTATTTATATAAGGTTTTGAAAATCAAAGAATTATATGATATTTTTATTAATTATTTTAATTATTTATCATATTATATAATCTAATAAGAGTAATATGATAATTTTACTATAAAAAAAATTAACTTTAAAAAAATATTCTTACCTTTTTCATAGGAAAGTTTTTTATGAAAAACCTGAGAGATAACACATGCAGGCTAAATTGATAAAAAAAAAAAATCATAGACGGGATATTGCGTGTATTTACTATTTAGGAATAAAAAAGTTAAGGTTTTTTAAATTAATTAAAATATTTTATTCTTAAATTTTAATGTAAAATATTTTTCAAAAATATTCTAATTAATTTTGTTAATATTTTTATTGAGTAATAAAATTTGATGATTTAATTTATTTAGATTTTTTATTTTAAGTAAGACTTTATTAATTTAAATTTTGAATATTTTTCTGAGGAAACAATTACTAAAATTGTTAGAATTATTTATAACAGTGTAATAACCTGTATCTTATATTGCTTTGTCGATTAACAAATTAAAGTTCCAACTAATGTTATTGTATTAACAATTTAAAATAATTTCTCAAAAAAATCTAAAAGAAATGATACTTTTAAATATAACAAAGGTCCGCTGATAAAATTAACAAATGAAAAGCACACAATTCAATTTTAATGGCAGACAATATATATATACGCAAAGATTTGCTTAGAATGAGATGAGTGCCAGCTTGATTGATTTGCTTTTGTTTGAGCAGAGATATATGGTATGGACAGTAAGGCAGGTGAAGAACACAACACAACAAAACATATGCAATATGCTTGTGATGCCCATAATTAATTAATCACCCATGAAGTTTCAACAGTTGTATTTCTTCTTCTTTCTCCCCATCTTTTTAATCTTCCGAGGAACGAAAATATGTCATTGACAGATACAGAAAATTTATAATATTTTTATAAGATAAAAAAATTACAATTTTTTATAAAACACATAATACTATGATAAAAACTTAAAAATTCTTAAACTTCTACCAATTAAAATTATCCTTTATATGTATTTTTCATATTTTAAAAATGTAAGATTTTTTATTGTAAATATTATAAAAAAAGTAGTAAAAGTAGTAAAATTAGTAATATTAATTTATTTTTCTTTTATCTCCTATAAATATTTTTATTAATTTATTTTAAAAAATTATTTGAGAGCAAGTTCTCACACATCAATAAAGTTATGATTTGGTGATCATATTGATCATGAGTTTGAATTCGACGTAACGAGAAGTCTTTTAATAATGAAGTACGTAGTCTTTAATTTTTATTTTATTTTAAAAAATTACCCTATGTGATAATATTATTTTTTTGAACAGAAATTAAAATTATTAAATATGTTAAGTATAAAAATTATCTAGTAGGATCAATTATTCCCACAATCTTACAAGTGGATCCATCTCTGTACATATCAATGTACATAGAATTAGTCCAACGTACTGCTAATTTGGTATATATTGATTATATTTGACAAATTATTTTAGTTCATTTTTAGTTTTTTTATTAGTTAAAAAATTTATTAAGTATTTTTTTGGATAATATTTGAAAACTTGATTATTTTGAACATTTTATCAATATTTTTCATTTATTTTTATTTTTCTCTTTCTATTAATTATGTCAATCATCTATTTATATATGTACCTTTTTATCTTCCTTTTCTCTTTTTTTAGAGTCAAATAACATTTGAGACATCTATATATGTTTTTCTTATTTTCTTTCCTTCGTGTATTTTCTATAGAAGAATTTATTTTTGAGCTATGAATGATCTAGATGATTGTGAGATTAAATTTGTTGGACGCAAGTGAGATTAAAGTTTTGTTTAAACATATTTTTTTACTTTTTATGTGATATGTTTAGGTTTTTTTTTTATATATTTTTAAATATTTTTAATTGGTTCTTATTATGTTTAATTTTGTGCATTAATTCGTATTACTTCATCTGAATTAAAATATAAAAAAAGTGTGATAAATTAAAATATAAGTAAATTTTAAGTAATTTTTCTTATTTAATAATATCATCTTCAAAATATCATTCATTCAATTAGAGTTTTATTTTTAATAACATTCTCATTTTTCGTCCTATGCAATTAAATGTAAAAGATATTTTAAGAAATGGATTTATTTTTTATTGAGATTACTAAAATTAGATAATATTAACTTATTTTCTTAACTAACATGAATCAATTTTTTCTATTATATTTTAGTTTGGAGTGAGTATTGTCTGACTGTCATTGATCCCTAAATTTAAACATTTTGTGATCATTAATTCATGACATGTCACTTTACATATTTTTTCGTAATATCCAAATTTTATTGTAGTTTCTTAGTTCTTATTTCTTACGTTTTTTTTAGTTTCCGTTTTTTTTATCTATTTACTGAAAATCACTGATTTTAAATCCTGCGAAAGACCATTTGAACTTAATTCCCACAACAATTATCTCACTTTCTTCTTATTTATTGATTTTTTTGGTCCCATTTAGTTAGGATTTACTCTATGTTAGGATTTAGTTTATGCCTAGTTGATTTTAGGAATCTTATTAGCGTTTAATGTGTTTTGTAGAGTCTTAGTGCACCTCTATAAGAACTGATTGAGGATGTGAAGTTGAAGGTTGCTCACTCAGCAAGTCGATTAGTCGCTCAATGAGGGAGGAATTCATAGAAGATGGCACATGGAATGCCGTTCTCTTAGTGGGATGGAAGCTGAATAGGCCATGTTAGTAGGAACAAGGTAGCTTAGCAAGAAACTTTCTCTACCATAAGAAGAATTGAGATTTTTTGTAATTTATGCTCACTCAGCGAGAGACTAGTTATGCCAAGAGAAGATGTTATAAATTATTCTAATTCGCTAATTAAGCGAGCAGTTGCTTGCTAAGCGAGTTTTACACTTTTATGTAGAAGCAACAAATTAAGCATAAAATCTTACCCTATTTAAAGTGCCTTTTCATTATGATTGGTATCATATCATTCTAGAGCTTTGTGTTGCCAATTGAGGCTTCACCTACCAATGTTCCTTCATCTTTCTACCTTTTTATTCTTCTTGTATTTTTACTCTTGTTGATGTCACTACCTCTCATAACAATGAGAGACTAATTTATTCATTATTGTTGTTTAGTGTACTAATTAAGTTGTCTAAACATACTCTGATGTGATTGTCTTTGTTGTCTATTTAATGTTATTGCTCTTGTTTCTATTTTTATTGTTGTCTTTTTTATTTGATCACCCATACACATGTCTTAATAGTGTAAATGACATTGGAAAATGTTTTTATTACTAAAAACTAAAGTGGACTTCTAATAAACTCATGTCTAGGAGTAAAATGATGTTTGTTAGTCTTATTATTAACTCTTCTTCTGATCCAAATCATTTAACTTACTCCCTCTAAACTCATATATAAACAAAAAAGTGATCTTATATGTTAAGTTTAAACATAAGCAAATCTAATTAATTTTGTCTTATTTAATGTTATCATTCTTAAAATATCCTTCATTTAATTTTGATTCTATTTTCAATGACTTTTTTTATATTCATGATATCAAATTCCGATGAAAGACATTTTAGAAATAATCTTATTTTACTTGAAATTAAAAAAATTAATTGATGTCAATTAACTTTCTTAATTGGTATGAAATTAGTTATGTTTACTTATATATGAGTTCAAAGGTAATAGCTTTCTAAAGGATTATGAATGAAGTTAAATGATTTAGGCTCTTTCATATTAGAAATCATGATTAGAGTTTAATAATGGATTAAGGTAACACTAAACCTAACATTCAATGGAAACATATCATTAAAATTACAATTACATGAGTAGCTAGCTTAGAATTGCCAACACCGTCCCAACATCCTTTAATATTTGCATTAATCTATCTTTTGCACTCAAGCTCTTTGGTAAATTGTTTCATATAACTTGTGTTTTTAGTTGCAGTTAAATTTATAGAAGTTAGCCTTAATAAGTCCCTGAACTATTTTCATCAAAACAATATATTTGTTTTATTTAGATATTATTTGCACGAATACCTTAATACAAACATATTTTGTGGAGATGACTTTATACTCAATTTCGAAAATACTACACCAATTTAGTACCTTTGCCAACATTGTAACGTTTGTCAATTATGATTTTGGGATTTTTGTAATTTTTTTAATGAAATCATAACTTAGAATTGTTTGACTTATGATTAAATTAGATTTATGTTGTCATGTCATATTAATTTTTATAAAAAATTATTTATTTATTTTATTATTTTCAAGATTTATTTATCTCGTGTATCCCATAAAAACATGTACTAGTTTTATTTAAGAGAGAACGATTTCAGGAATTTGAGTGTCAAATCAAACATAAAAAAGAAACTAGAAAAAAAAAAAACCAATTAATCTCCACGGCAATTTTGAACTAAATGGCATGCATTAGTATAATTTTTATTAACAATGACAATTGGGTATTCGGCTTAGGAAGTTGTGGCGAGGCTTGCATGCAATAGTGTTTTAATAAGAATATTGCAGTAGAAGCCAAAAAAAAAAAAAAAAAAAAACAGAGAAGAGTCACAGAGAAAAAATGTGATGTAGTGATTGTTAGATTATTTACTTATTTATTTAATTATGTAGATTGATAGTATTAATTAATTATTAATAACTATTTTTTAATTTTTAATATATTAATTATGATTAATGGTTAATATTATAGTATTGAACTAATTGCAGCAAAAGAAGAATATTATTGAACTAATTGATGGACATCGTATTTAAGTTTTGTTTTATGGTGAGTCATGATGAATTGGAGCATTCAACTTTAACTTTTTAAACCCCCCCCACCCTTTTTTTTATACTTTTTGGGTTATCTTTTGCAAAAATAAATGAAAATTAGTAACTAAAAGTTATTAGTAAAAAATTAAAACAAGTTAAATTAATTTATTAAATTATGAATGTTTGATAAAATTATTTGTTGAAATAACTAATAAATATAAAATGATAAAAAAAGATATGGTTATATGATATTTTTATAAACATCTTTATTTTATTTTAGAATAAATATATTTTTGGGTAGTTTTAAATTATTTGTTGATTAGAATGATAATATCACTTTGTACTTTCAAATATCGTTGCGTATTAGTATTGTCATGTATATTAATCCCTTATCAATATTTTGAAATAAAATGTTAAGATGATAAAATAAACTATACAAAAAAGTATAATGATTAAAATAAACATTATAACATTAAATATCCAAAAAAAATGAAATCCTATTTATTTTAAAATGAATAAAAATGAAAAAATTTACCAATATTTTAAAAAAAGAAAGAATAAATATAAAAAAAACTAGAAATTAACACTAAGGACGTTCACAATCTGGATTGAATGATTCCGAGATAAAAAAATCATTTGATTCAATCTATTCAATTTTGACACTTGATCATCTATTCAATTCATTTTTTTTTAAATTTGATCCATTCCCATCCAGTTTAAATCGATTTGAATTTGAATAGTATTCAGTTTTTCAAAGAGCAATGAATATTTAAGCTATTGATGAAATTAATAATAATATTTCATTTAGTAAACCAAAAAAGATATAATAGTTGAAAAAACATGTAAATATTAAAGTAATTTATAAAATTATGATTTAACTAGTAAAAAAAATTAAAAGATGCATGTCAATTCTTAAATTTTGCTAGTTCATGCTAAGTGTATTTTTTATCTATAATAATTAAATACAATATCATGAAATTTATTCACATATCTTATTTAACCTAGACTCTTTCTATTCATGCTATGTGTCTTTGCACTAAAATCTGGATCGAATATTGTGGATAAAAGCATGTAGTCATATACATTATAAAATAAGTTTTTTTATCAAACAATATTAATATAGTAAAGCACACTTTTCAGATTGTAAAAAGAAATTAAAAACTAGTTAAAAATGCTTATCAAACATATTCTATGTAATATTCATTAATTAGTTGTTTTTTTATATATATTCAGGCCGGGAGACCATGTAGCATGTTTTATAGGGGTATTTGTGGATTTGATTAAATTGATTTTAGAAAGAAAAAACCATCTTGATCTAATTATTTTGGTTTTTCAATTTATCATCCAGTAGGTTTGCTTTAAAATTTCAATTCGATCTTATACAATCTAATTTTAAAATGTTTGGATTGGATCAATTTTTTGTTTTAATCTTAAATTGTTTTTTAAAATATTAAATAAAAGATAAAATATATAATAAATATAATCTAAATAATTTAAAATATCAAATATTTCATTTATATGTCATTATTTAACTAATAATAATATATTTATGCATCTTAACTCAAATAGTTTGTTAAAAACATCTATAATTAAATATATTTTACATAAATGAGTATAAGTTAGGTTTAAATTAGATTGAATTGATTTTTAAAATTAAATTTGAAATCCGATCGGATTTAATAAAAAAATTTAATTTAATTTCCAAATTTTTTATTTATTCAATTTTTCAATTTTTAGGATGATTTTTTCAGTTTGGATTGAAATTTGGATGGATTTATCATCACACTTGTAATATATGCCACCTGGTGGTTGTACATTGAGGGCTAAACAAACGGCAGATTCTAAAGTTCAGCCAATAAAGGACAATTAATTAGCGAAGGGATTGATTGTACGTAACAAAAAAAAAAAAAAATGGACTGGCCAAGGAAAGGGATATGGAAGGACCGAGGACGTATTATCTCTGAGTTCGAGAAGGCATCACGGATGACTAAGATTCTTTACAGGGAACTGAACTAGAAGACACAATTGCAAGAGAAAATTTACAAGACAAAAGCAGGATCATTGTAAGCCCCGTTCTTGCTCAAACCAAACTAATTAAATATATATAAATATTCCAGAACTTTGTTTATTTGCATAAGCTAGGTGACTAATTAATTATACAAGTTCCGTTGTTTCATTCGTTAGGTATGAAAAATGAAATGCAATTTGAAGCATCAATCTTACATAAGAATATTCTATGCTACCCGAAATTGCCATTGAAATGGTTGTTGGTGTTTACACCCTATTATACAAGAACCATATCTAATTATATAGTTGATAGGCTCCTCCAGCCACATTGACTTAGCAGCAAGATATATCCCAATTCCCAAGTGAACTGGTAAGCTAATTAAAGCCTTGAGAATAGAAATAGTGGGATGAGTTTATCATTTTGTTCGATGACAGCAAAGCTTTGCTCCATGATCAGTCCTGGGAGCAATAGGAAACCATGTTGTGGTCGTAGAAGATTTGGTGTTATAATTAGGTCGGAAGTAAACGTGGCTCCCAAACAAAGAGGAATTCCCCAGTTGTCAAAACAAGGAGTTCCTCTTGCTGTACAAGAGGTTGTTCACAGGCAGTCTCAGATCATTAGTCCTTGTAGCAAGCGTAAGCCACTGTTCGAGCCCATTTTTCTTAATGATTCCTACGAAATGTGCAGAAATATTTGCGCGGAATATGCCAAGACCTTTTATCTAGGTACGTAGCTACAAAGCAAATCCACTCTTTTCTTAATTTGTGCTACTGCTATCTGACTGACACAACCCATTAATTCTAAACAGGAACTTTGCTTATGACGGAAGAAAGACAGAAAGCTATATGGGCAATTTATGGTAAATTAATATATAACACTAGAATTGCAAACAATTAGATCATGAGGTAGCTTTATATAGTACGTGAAACCTTTATTGAAATGCAAGCTTCTCTTCAGTTTGGTGCAGGAGGACGGATGAACTTGTTGATGGTCCTAATGCTGTGTATATGAGCTCTGCTGTTCTTGATAGATGGGAAGATAGATTGCACGACATTTTTAATGGACAGCCCTATGATATGCTTGATGCTGCTCTTACTGATACCGTCTCCAAGTTTCCCTTGGATATTAAGGTCATTACTCATTACCACCAGAATTATTTATTTATCTGGATCAGAATCGGCTAGCTCAATGAAGTACTTACTCTTGTCTTTCATTAATTACAGCCTTTCAGGGACATGATACAAGGCATGAGAATGGATACAAGGAAAGCCCGATACAACAATTTTCAGGAGTTATATCTTTACTGCTACTATGTGGCGGGAACTGTGGGCTTAATGACTGTTCCAATAATGGGCATTGCCCAGGAGTCTGTCATCCCAGTTCAAAGTGTATATGATGCTGCACTATATCTGGGTGTAGGAAATCAACTCACAAACATTCTTAGAGATGTGGGGGAGGAGTAAGTTCGTTTTCTTCACTTTATATATTAATTGACTCCTCTTCTGCTTACTATATATATTATATATATATGACCATACTCTTTTAATTAATTAGTGCATTAAGAGGTAGAGTGTACCTTCCCCAAGACGAACTAGCCCAATTTGAATTATGTGACAAGGATGTTTTTTCAAGAAAGGTCAGTGAAAAATGGAGAAACTTTATGAAATATCAGATTACAAGGGCAAGATTCTACTTCAACCGGGCAGAAGAAGGAGTTTCTCAGCTCCAAAAAGCCAGCCGTTGGCCTGTACGTACATTTTGGAATTTACAGAAAGGAACCCACATATTTTATTGGTTTACTAAAAACATTTTTTTTCATCCAATAAACGAAATTGATAATCGGCTGCTGTACGTGACTGTCATGTTAATAGTAATAATAGCGTAGACAAATTAGGATTGACACATGATCTTCACTTATTAGTTTGAATGTTTGATCTATATATAAAAGTAAGTTATGATTCATCAAATTATAATTTAATCCCCAACGTTAGGAATAAAGGCGTTGGATCAAATGATTAATTAAGATTGCAATGCATACAAACATGCAGTTGCTCTGTTAGTGTTAAGAGAACTATATAAGGATCATTTCATGCTACGCTGGTCACTTGCAGATGTTAACACTTATGTTTGTATGTCTGCAGGTTTGGTCATCATTAATATTGTATCGTAAGATCTTGGATGAAATTGAAGACAATGATTACGACAATTTGACTAAACGAGCCTGTGTGGGACGAGCCAAGAAATTTTTGACGTTGCCCCTAGCTTACACTAGATCTCTCTCAAATCCCAAAACGAAACTTGGTCCTTCTTTAACAAGGCCTATCTAGCAAACTAGTCCAATGAAATACATACATTGGCTTCCTTGTACAGACGATAGGCCTTTTCTCCCAAGATAATATGAATACTTCATCTTCGTTTTGGTTTTCGGAGAAGGGAGAAAGACCCGGAGGAAAACCCCAGGAATCTTACCAGCTGCTTGTTGATTCTTGTGCCATTTCTTTGGGGTTAAAAACTTGTGCAAATTAATGTATCCGAAAAGATAAAAATTCCGAATGTATAATTCATTTCTTTCTCTTTAACCCCACTCTCCCTAGTCCCTAAACCTTAAGAAAGGGTCCTTTTGAACCAACGTGTGTGTATATATAGATGCGGAGAGAGATTTTTATTTAGAATAATTTAATTGGAAAAGTATTCATGACCCATACTGTGTAATTAACGTAGGGAGAGATAAAGGAGAAGAAATTGTAAGGATTTATGATATGAGAGAGATGGAGAAAAATTATGGGTGTTTGTTAGATGTGTGAAAATATGGATATTTGTATATTATTACTCATTTTCATTATATACTTGTACTTGTTCAAATTAATTTTGATACAAACAATTATAATTCAATCTTTGCAGTAAAAATCATATGTAAGAATTCTTAATTATTGTAACCATTATATTAAAATCAACCATTCATATTAGATAGTACTATTTAACTATAAATTCCATGTATGTGATCTTTTAAAAATAAATATTATGTTATATTTAATTACAACAGAATTAAAATACATAATATTTGTATTTAAATATGTCATATGAAGTATGAACTAGTTTTAACAGCAATAGCTTCTGATTGGAAAGAAAGTAATGAAATCAAAGCTCAACCTGTATGAATGTGTGTCCTTTGCAATCGTCAACTTCAAGGATGGATGTCATATTTCCACGACGATAACAGTAATTAGGTGCACTAAAAATCTAAAATATGGTATTCACTGTTGTAAAAAAAAAAATGGTATTTACGTTTTGATCTTGACACAAGGCACAATAAATCAGGAATATTAATTTTTTGAAGCTTTTCAAATGCATCTAAACAAAAGGATTTGTTGAAGTACGAAGTAATTTGCGACAAGCCCTTGGCCTAGTGGCCGGTAACTGGTAAATGGACCTGTCTATGGACAGAGTTCTTCTACCATGTTCACAAGTTTAATTACCACCTTCCCGCAAGCAAGAAAGGCAGAACAACAATCTATCTATTTTCATATCATCTAGTCTAAACTGTAGCCAGGAAGCTTAAAGGCAATTCTCTTATCTATTATTTCCATTAACCTCTCTACGTCCTTAAATCTCCCAACACCAACCAGAATATTGGACATAAGAACACAGTCCCCACTGTGTGCTCTCTCCATCTCCAGTATTTTACTGGTCACCCTCTGACCAATTTCATCATCGTTATGAACACTACAAGCACCCAGCAGCGTCCCCCATATCACTGATATCAGTAACACAGCATTGGCAACCTCATGAGATACTTGTAAAGCAACCCTTTCAGCTTCTTCTAACCTCCCGAGTCCTGGCCCTCCCCAACATATCTATCACACAACCATAGTGCTTGATATACATCAAAATGTATGTACAGTAAGATACTATACATGGCAGCCCTCTTTGTCCTATGACAAAATGCATACAAAAGTCACAATCTAGTCAAAAAATGACATGTCCTTAATATAAGCAAAGGAAGTATCCATAAGTAGAAGCTATAGGCACTCCAATGGATTCATGCTCCAAGACGAAAAAAGACTCCAGGTTTGATCCGATTCTAGTACAATAGTCATTGCCACGAGATATTTTTAATGACCTGCATCACCCCAGCCTCTTCTGCTGTTCCTTCTCTGAAAATGATCTTATTCCTTAAATTTCAAAGGCTCCAACACGATGCGTGCCAAAAGAGGAGCTTATGTTTTTTTTTTTCTCACCTTAAATTTCAAATGGATTTAATTAAAAAAACTAACATTATGGGATGTTTGGTATAAGAGAAATGTTTTCGTGTTTAGGAATCACCTAGAATTATGAATCGTCTAAATCATGATTCCTAGAAGTGATTAAATTTGTTTGGTTGATTATAAATATTGTCATATTTGTTTAGTGTTATGTGTTTTTAATATTATGTATATGAAACTTATATAATATATGTTATTTTCTTTTTCATTCTACTTTTTAAAGATATGTTTGGATTAAAATTGATGAAAATTTGACAAATTTTTTATTGTAAAATGTTTAACGTATTAATAAGTTTCATAGATTATTATTAATGTAATTTAATTTAAAAGATAAAAAAAGAAGTTTTAATGAAATAATATTTAATAAAAATTGCAAAAAATAAGCATAACTAAACCACGAAATATTGATTTGGTTTGATTTGAATTTTATTTTGAATGAAAACTAAACCAAAACATGTGTTTTATAAGTTTGGTTCAAGTAATTTTTTGATGAAAAATCGAATTAAATCAAAAGGCACAAATGCTCCTAGTCTTGAGTACAATAATACGAAGAGTATGAAGTATAAAGTTTATAATTTATTGGGCTCAGTCAATGGTTTGATTCATTGAGGTCGGCTTAATGAAGACAAGAGAATACAAATTTATTTAAATATTTGTTATTAATTATAAAAAAATAAAATGAATTAAACAAGTTTTCATATAAGATGAATTAAAGAGATAAAATAAATGTAATATTTATTATAAATTAAAATACTTTAATTTTAACATAGACTTGAGCTTGAGAGTGGGTATCTGTTATCTGGAGGGTCGAAGTTTGGGCCGAAACCCGGGGCCTTCCGCAATGAGTGAAGCCCAAGTTACTGAGGAATGAGCAGTAGCTAGTAGCTAGCAAGTGACTAACAAGTATGTAGAGATAGATAATCTACAACCATAATTGAAGATGTGCACGGTGGTTTCAAGTTCAGTCCTTGTGGGATGGTTTTCTTCTTCTTCTGAAACGAAAAGGAGCGCTAGCAATGACATAAGCCATGTAAGCCCTGCCACTCGTGCTATATCCGTACTATCCACGGCTATGGCTAAAGATGTTTGGACCCGAACATCCTCTTCCAACACCAGTAGTAGGCAACGTATTAGTAGTACTAGAGGGCAGCAGCAGTACTTGGACCGCAGCGTGGACATGGAACAGCTGTTAGCGGCAATTGGACAGACCCAGAACGAGGATGAACTGTATGCGGTTATGTCTCCTTACAACGGGAGGCAGTTATGTTGGGGTAACACGGACCCTCGAATCAAATTGCGGAATCAGAAATAAAAATCAAAAGGGAGCGAGAGAAACAATCAAAAATCTTCCTCAATGTGAAAAAAGAAAAATTCACATTACCTAATTCAGTATCAAAAATCACTATAACAAATCACAGTTACAATAAATCAAAAAATATATTAATGATAATGGTATATTTAATCTCTTCATCAATAGTAGTCACTCAAATGCTCATAGTATTTCATTCTAAACTCTCATATATGCAGACACAATTACTTACTCAAATTAGGTTTAAGGTTTTAAAAAATCCTCAATAGCATTGAAGGAGTAAAGGCTCAATCCACATGTTATCCATCATGGTTTCCCTGCTGTCCCGCGAGCCTGATTGGCAACGCGCTCTTGCCCTTCTCGATTGGATCAACGACAAGGCCCTCTATTCTCCCTCCCTCTTCGCCTACAACGTCCTTCTCCGCAACGTCCTTCGTGCCAAGCAGTGGCACCTCGCACACGGCCTGTTCGATGAAATGCGCCAAAAGGGCCTCTCCCCCGATAGGTACACTTATTCCACCCTCATTACTTGTTTTGGCAAACACGGCTTGTTTGATTCTTCCCTCTTTTGGCTTCAGCAGATGGAGCAAGACAACGTCTCCGGCGACCTTGTTCTCTACAGTAACTTGATTGACCTTGCCCGCAAGTTGTCCGATTATTCCAAGGCCATTTCCATCTTCTCCAGATTGAAAGCCTCCACTATTGCCCCCGACCTTATTGCTTATAACTCCATGATCAATGTCTTTGGAAAAGCCAAGCTCTTCCGCGAGGCTCGCCTTCTTCTTCAAGAGATGAGAGACAATGCCGTTCAACCCGACACCGTCAGCTATTCCACCCTTCTTGCCATCTACGTTGACAACCAAAAGTTTGTTGAAGCACTTTCTCTATTCTCCGAAATGAATGAAGCCAAATGCCCTCTTGATCTCACCACTTGTAACATCATGATTGATGTTTATGGCCAGCTTCACATGCCCAAGGAAGCCGATCGCCTCTTCTGGAGCATGAGGAAAATAGGGATTCAACCCAGCGTCATTAGCTATAATACACTCTTGAGGGTTTATGGAGAGGCTGACCTATTTGGGGTAGCCATCCATCTATTCCGTTTGATGCAAAGTAAGGATGTACAACAGAATGTCGTCACCTACAACACTATGATTAATATTTATGGCAAGACTCTCGAGCACGAGAAGGCTACCAATCTCATTCAAGAAATGAAAAAAAGGGTATTGAACCCAATGCCATCAGTTATTCAACCATAATATCTATATGGGAGAAGGCAGGGAAACTGGACCGTGCTGCCATCTTGTTTCAGAAATTAAGGAGTTCTGGAGTTCGAATTGATGAGGTTCTTTACCAGACAATGATTGTAGCCTACAGGAGGGCGGGTTTAGTTGCTCATGCAAAGCGTCTACTTCATGAGCTCAAGCGACCAGACAACATTCCCAGGGACACTGCAATTGCAATTCTTGCCAGAGCTGGTAGAATTGAAGAGGCTAACTGGGTTTTCCGGCAGGTTTTTGATGCTCGAGAGGTCAAAGATATATCTGTGTTTGGTTGCATGATTAATCTTTTCTCTAAGAACAAAAAGTATGGCAATGTAGTTGAAGTGTTTGAGAAGATGAGAGAGGTGGGATATTTTCCTGATTCTGATGTTATTGCTCTTGTGCTGAATGCTTTTGGAAAGCTGCGTGAATTTAATAAAGTGGATGCTTTATATAGACAGATGCATGAAGAAGGGTGTGTTTTTCCAGATGAAGTTCATTTCCAGATGCTGAGTCTGTATGGTGCAAGAAAAGATTTCGTGATGGTAGAGTCATTGTTTGAGAAGCTGGATTCCAATCCTAATATCAACAAGAAAGAGTTGCATCTTGTTGTTGCTAGCATTTATGAGAGAGCAGATAGACTTAATGATGCGTCCCGAATCATGAATAGGATGAATCAAAAAGCAAACAGAACTCATGAGCATGCTTGGCAGTGTGCATCTGCCTTTCCCTGTGTAACTTGTTGATGAACATTCTTTTGCCCTGTAATCAGAAAACCTCTAATATTCCCAACTGAGTGTCATGTATATATGATATTGAGCAACGACGCATATTTTGAATAGCAGCATCCTGATAATTAATCATTAAAGTTCTATTCCCGGCTTATGAGTAATCTTCTTATTAGCATGCCCTGTAGGATTTCTTTTTAGTGTTTCCCGATGGCTCTTCTTTGCAGAAAGTTGAGCCGCTCTTTCTGCCAATATATGACTGTGTTTGATGTAAATCCGATGAGAATTTCAATTGCAGATGTAACTGAAAACAATGAATGTCTTGTGCATTGTTGTGTTTCGCTGCGAAAATCAATACTGTGCAAAGGAAAACTCTACACTGTTAGAATTCTTTGGTTTTGTGAGTCAAACTACTCGCGATAATTTTGATTAATGGTGGATCGGGAGGCTTTTGTTCCTCAATACATGCCTATACGTGATGCCAAACCATTTTAGCATCCTTGCTTATCACCTATCTTGCAGCTCTATTTATTTATTATAAGCAACTTTGTTTAGTTGCATTGCAGATTAGTATTTGTCTCAGTATAGTTATTATAACTCTTCTAAAAAAAAGTATAGTTATTATAATTGAATTGCCTTCATGGCAAGTAAATTTTCAAAGTTTTATCTCTAACAACTTTTTTTTTTTTAATTAAAAGTTCCACAATTTTACTTTCAACATTTTTAGACTCCATTTTGGTTAAATTACTCTTTTGTTTTTTAGTAAAAAAAATCAATTTATATTTTCCCTCTAATTGATCATAACGACATTAGCAGTTAAATGTAAAAGTGATGCATGTTGAATTTTGTTTACGTGTTTTTTTTTTTGTATTAAAAAAAAATTAGGTGAATTATATCAGCTCACTCACCAGGTAAGGACAGTCTCTTTATTTTAAAAAAATATTTCAATTTAATCCTTTTTAGAACAATTATATTAAATGTTTCCTAAACACACAATTATATTAAATGTCACATTAACCGTAGGGCACAAAATGGTGAAATTATACATGACTCTTAATGTGATAATGTTGGTTCACTGCACATGTGTTCATCCATTGTGTGTCGACTCTGTTATAGTAATGATGCATATTTCTGCTCTCTGGGTCAACTCTCCTACAGTGAACCATGATGCATATTTCTGCTCTCTGGGTCAACCCTCCTATAGTGAACCCTCAACAACCGGGTCTCCCTGGTCAACAATAGCTTATCTGTTACTTATCTACAAGTAATAACATATTTACAAGGTACACCGTATCTCCTATTTTATCTACAAGTAATAACATATTTACAAGGTACACCGTATCTCCTATTTTAATTATATAACTGTATGCTATTATCTGTTATCTTATCAACAAATTACTATCAAACAAAGGCCCAAAGTATACTCCTCGCTATAAATACATACATGTTCTCTCTTTGCCTCTGATTTCCTTTCAAATTATATTTGTCTGGCTGTTGGAAGAGTGGGCTCAAGTACTGATTTAATTTTCCAAAGATTTGAGTATGTTCAAGAGTCTGACAAGAGAAGTCACCTCATGGATGTTCTTCATGCACAGAAGGCAAACGGTGTACAAGGAAAGGTATTCTCACAGTTCACTGAAAGTGTTATTTTATTTGTTTTTAGCAATTAAATGTAATGAAATACACATTTCCAAGGGCTTATTCAAGTTATTTTGGCCTCAATCAACTGATGTATGCTGATCTATACATCCAGTGGTCTTGGGAAAATGTTCCAAATCAATTGAAATGGGGACTATGCTATGAATCCAATGATGCTTAGTATTCCTAAGTTGATTGATTATGGTTACAAGCTTTTTTCCTTTAATAATCTGTGACTCCTGTAGCAGTATTCTGGCAAACTGTAAAGACTTTCAAAGGAAACCTGATGATTAGTATTGTCTCAAGACTGTTTGGACCTAATTTGGATGGGTTTTTCTGGATTATGTTGATCAACAACACAATATAACTGTCTTGCTTGAATGTAGTTAGGCCAAGACATGATTACATGCATTCTGTGCTCTCAAACCTCTTGGCATTTGTTTGTGGTAAATTTATAGCATGGATGTTGTGTTTTCTCATTGTATGAATATTTTCTTTCTCTCTGAAAGCAAATACTATTGCTAAATTATCTAAAGCCTATTTCATGGATGTTGTATTCTGCAGCAAGCTTTGACTTTAGTTTTTGTGGAGACAAAGAAGGGAGCTGATGCTCTAGAGCACTGGTTGTGCCGTAATAGTTTTCCAGCAACTACTATTCATGGTAACAGGACACAACAGGTTAGTATGTTGTACAACTATATTTGCCTTTGTATCTGTATGTAGATGTAGACTAGGCCATACCCCAACTATTCTCATTTTTTCTTCTGTGACAGTGTGCGATGCCATGGGAAAGCAGTGTTGAATACTTAGGTATTAGCTGTTTGGCTCTTGCTTCTACTGTTTATTGTATTTGGTTATGTAGGAACTCTATTATCTTTGACGGGCACGTTTTTAATCTTTCTGAAGTTGTGGAAAAGATTAAATTTCGTGTGCTTAGGATGAGTCATTTATTGCACTTATATTAGCAACTCTTTTGCTTTGATTAGTTACTTCTCTTTGGCAAGTGTAACAGCTTTTGATGTTTGATTCTACCAGGATATGCCCTGTGTATTTTGTATGTATCTTTTTGGTTAATATACTCATTTACATATTTTTCAAAAAAATAAAAAATAAAATAAGGGGGTGCAATCATATACTCCTTTGGTCCCTAATTCTTAGACCCTTTCAGTTAATTCACGTCTTTTAATAAAATTAGTTAGTTTAATTGATCATATTAAATCTGTAAATTATTTGTATTATCATTTCAAAATTATCTCTTTATCCACTTAATTATTTCTCATTAATGTGTAAAGAGAGAATAATTAAATAACGGTATGTAAAAAAAATAAAAATAAATACATGTAGAAATTAAAAAAGGATCTTATAAAAATGAATAAATAAATTTATGAAAAAGTTCTTATAATTAGGGATGAAGAAAGTAGTCAATGGCACACTATAGTGTAGTGGAGCAGAGAGGCCTTGGGCCTCTGATTCAAATAGCAGAGTATTTATGTGTAGTATAAATTATTTATTTTGTATTATAATATTTAGGCTTAATTGCATGTTAGGTCTCCTTACTATCGTCATTTGTCAAATTTGCCACCTCCCCCTATTATTTTCAGTAATTTGGATCCCATATTACTTTAATTGTGCAATTTTGGCTCATCTATTAACTTGACATCTAATGTTTAACGAAATGTTGATGTGGTAGTATTATTATGTTGGTGTGGGTGTGTAGTATAGGCTTAACATTTTTTACAATGTGTGCAGAGAAAGAGAATTGGCATTAAGGTCATTTAAAAGTGGCAACACCCCCATATTGGTTGCAACTGATGTGGCTGCACGTGGTCTTGATATTCCTCATGTTGCCCATGTGGTTAACTTTGACCTTCCTAATGATATTGATGATTATGTACACCGAATTGGAAGGACAGGGCGAGCAGGAAAGAAAGGGCTTGCAACTGCATTCTTTAATAATAACAATGCATCCCTAGCAAGGGCTTTAGCAGATCTGATGCGACAAGCAAATCAAGAAGTACCTGATTGGCTCTCACGGTATGCTGCTCGCTCTTCCTTTGGTGGTGGAAGGAACCGTCGATCAGGAGGAAGCCGTTTTGGTGGCCGTGACTTTCGAAGAGAGGGTTCTTTAGTAGGGGTGGTTCTGATTACTACAGTGCAGGAAACAACAGTAGTGGATATGGCAATTCTGGTGGGTATGGTGGAGGATACGGTCCTGGGGTAACCATTGCTTGGGACTGATTTTCAACCTGATAGCATTATATACTGTCTTGGGTATTAGATACAGACATACACCTTGGGTGATTTTTCTCCCTTTTTTGTCTTCTTTTTAAGTTTATGGTCTTTAAATTTACTTTTGCCTTTGTTGGTGTTTCAAGCCAATATCATTTTGTACGGTTTACAATTCTAATCACTAAAGGGAGATGTGGGTGTGTATGTGGCATCATTACCGCATCAGTAGAGGTCGTGCAGTGTCAGTAGGTGTTGGCAATGGCGATTACTAACATATTAGGAGTTCTTTTCTAACAACTTTCTGTACTCTTTATTTTGGTGGGAAAAAGGTTGTAGAATATGCGGTGGTAGAGTTGGAGTGGAGGCATTTCTTTACAGTCGTATCAATTCATCTCTTGATCATGTGTCTACCCAACATATGTTGTCATCTTGATTTCCCCATTTTGATGGGCTAAGGTTTTGTAATATTTTAGTGGTGACTGAAATGAATGAAAAGTATTCTTGCCGGATGTATGTATTGACATATTTGTGTGGAAATATCTGTTCATGGTGTGTCTTTTATATTTAGGGTATGTTTGGTAGGAGGATGAAAAAGGGTAGGTGGATAATCAAAACTTTTAATAGTTTTAAAACACATTAGCAAGTATGGCCTTAGATAGGTTGTTGAACTTCCAATCCAGTTTGGTTGTATAATGTGTCGAACAATTTCTTGCATTATATAACAGAATGAATTCTCTTATTTATAACTGAATTGTCGATGTTGTTTTATGAATTTACGATGTTTCTCTTTATTTGCTGTCGATACTAGTCAATAGATAATGTAGGTAGAATTCCGTTGGAAATTAACAAGATTTGTTCATAATAAGGGATAGTTTTACTTTCTTTGCTCTATAAATATAATAGGTAACAATGATGTGTTCATATTAATTGGCCATTTTGTTGATGTCATCTTCATTCTCGTGACTCCTCTGCTCGCTAGGTGAAAGGATAAGCTGCTGAGATCGAGATTTTTCTCGAGACATTCCACATATGTATACACAATCTCAGCATAAAATAGAAGCATTTGTAAGGGTTTGCAAATACTGGGATAAATTAAATTCACAATCTCACAAACAACACACATTTACGTATACAGAGGAAAAGTCTCTTTGAATTCATTCACTCTATTGCATTCATATCATCCTGATGTGATACATGGAGGTCTTTTTTATGGGCAGATTATAACAATAAAATATAATAAAACTTAGTGCCTAAGAATTGTCAATGCCGTGCCATGCATTAGTAAAACTATCTCTAGTAAAATCTAGCTAATGTCGGTGCAGTAAAACTATGCAACTTTCGGCTGTAGCAGTTGTAATCTTTGAATTCAGAACTTCTAAACTCCTCTAGATAGTCGGTGCATGATGCATACCTAAGGTTGAAGATAAAAGTAAATAGCTTGATCTAATTAATTTAACCGACAGGGTTGGAGAAAACGAAGAAAAGAAAACTTAGGCTTGTCAGTGACACCTTGCTATGATATTATTTATTGAGGGTTATTTTTGTCTTCATGGTAAAATATTTGCATGGCTACATGTGAATGGTGATAGTAGCCTTCATAAACTAATGGTGCAACAAGAGATGATACGTTGAAACGTTGTTCCTATTCTAAATTTAACCGTGGACACTTTGCAATGATTTAAATTAGGAATCCTTTAGGATTTTAAATTATTAGTCTGAAATTGATCTTTGTTCCAGATACATATAATATAAGAAACAAGCTGCAATTGCACAATGCATTTACATAATAGTTCAAATAAACTTTTGGTAGGGACTCCATGTCGTTAAGCAGGCCAGACATTTTTCTTCAACAATTACCATGCGAGTTACAGACTTCCAAGTTGTAACAGAGAAGCAGGCAATAAAAACACTTCTTACTTTCTATTTTATTTCCACCATTCTTATCTGTTTCTTAATCTTCTTTTCCATTAATTTGGAATGCGACGTATAAAAATGTAGCATCTTCGCCAGCATGTGTTAATAAATCAAATTTGTAAAATGTCATATAATTTAAATATCAGTTGATACTTCATCAATTAACTTTATTTTAATGAATTTTATACTGTTTAAAAGTAAGTAAAAATTAATTATAAGATTATATATCTAGATATATTTAATTTATTTAAAATTTGATAACTATCGTCATTAAGATAATATAATATAATATATCATCGCTAACTATTGTAGATATTTCATACAATGAATTTAGTTATTTATGAAATTTCAACATATGAAATAGTTGACGTAAAATTGTTTTGAAATCATGTAATGAGCAGTACAGTATGGTTAAAATATTTACGACGTAAAAAATCATGATATCCGTTCGTTTAGCAATCAAACGAAAGATCCAAAGCCATTTGATCGAGATCGAGTAGCTATAGCAGATCCATTTAAATAGGAAATAAAAAAAGGATCGTAACATAAAGCAAGCCCCAAAACGCGGTTGCATAATAGTGTAATACTGTTGAACGGGCAAAAAAAATTAAAATATAGCAATTTTAATAAAAAATTATAAAAATATTATAGTTTTCAAACTATTTACAATTGTATAGCAATCAATCACACCCTTCTCAGACGTGTTCAATCACGTCCTCCCCAGGCGTGACTCACTAGGTGATGACATGTATCATTTTGAGACATGTGTCATTTTACGGAACTATGTATATAAATTTCGGAAAGTCATAACTTTTGACTAGAATGTCCGATTAAGGCGAAACTGGTAGTCACGCGCTCGAAATTGAGAGAAGAAGCTCTAAGCAAGTCCCCAAATTTTTTTTCCAAAAGATATCTCTAAGTACCTCAAAATTACGATTTAATCTTCGAACCTTCAAAAAATTTCTTGGTTTCTAATTTTTTATTTATTCAATTAGTGAATTGCATGTTATTTTTTATTTTTTTTAATTACTTCTCTTAATTTCAAATTTCTTATGTTTAGCTAGCCTTTTTCTCTCTCACTCTCTTTTTCCGTGATGTGTGTGGAAACTGCTTATTGATGATTAATTTCATGCTTTGCAGAACTAGGATGAACAAGGGTTACGCTTTTGTGAACTTCACTAAGCCCCAGGCAGCTTGGAAGTTTCTTAACACAACCTCAAATTTGAAATGGGAGTTGTTCCAGACTAACAAGATACGTGATGTGATTTCTGCACGTTTGCAAGTATGGTCACTTAGATAATGATTAGACTTAATCATCAATGTTTCTATTAAACCATTATTTCATGTTATTGTTAGGTTAAATTGTTATATTTTTTCTATTAAACCCAATGATTATGACAATGTTTTTTTTTGGGTAAAAAAAACCCTTATATTTTTTAAGAAAAATCATGAATTAATTGTGGAGTTAGAGTATCTTTTGCGTAAAGGCCTAAATAACAAATTTCATTTTAAAAGAAAATGAGTGTCAAGTTAATTTAACACAATGATACTTCTTATAATGGACGAGACTGTTAAAAAAATGATTTCAAGTACAAGGATTAAATTTATAATCAGTTAGTGTTATAGTTGCTTTTTTAATTAATTACGACTTTTGACTGGAATGTCCAATTGAGTGAAATTAAGAGAAGTAATTAAAAAAATAAAATATAGCATACAATTCACTAATTGAATAAATAAAAAATTAGAAACCAAGAAATTTTTTGAAGGTTCGAAGATTAAATCGTAATTTTGAGATACTTAGAGACATCTTTTGGAAAAAAATTTGACCAAGTGTAGGGACTTGCATAGAGCTTCTCCTCTCAATTTTGAGCGCGTGGCCACCAGTTTCGCCTCAATCTGACACTCCAGTCAAAAGTTATGATCTTCAGAAGTTTATATACATCGCTCCGTAAAATGACACGTGTCTCAAAATGACACGTGTCACCACCTGGTGAATGCCTGGGGAGGACGTGATTGAACATCAATCACACCAAGAGAGGACGTGATTGAACATGTCTAGGAAGACGTGATTAATTACTATACAATTGTAAATAATTTGGAAATTACATTATTTTCATAATTTTTAATTAAAATTGTAATATTTTAATTTTTTTTGAACATGTTTACTACTGAAGACAAAAAGTGATTGCCATCAAATCCAATACGGGCTTTATGTCTCCAATTTTAATCCCATCTTGATATATATATATATATATATATATATATATATATATATATGGAGGGAAATAAGTATAACAAAGCTGCACCTACCGTTAATTGGTTTCCTCAACACTATTTTGTGTTCAAATGAACAGATCGAGCGATATGTATGACTATCATTTGAACTGAAGTATATATAATAGCGGGTCCCTCCCTTAAATGCGTGCCTCATTTGTTAGATTAAGATTACGGACGAAGAATGAAAAAGACAATACAGTCGACAGTAGTCAGTAGGTACTAGGTAGAGACCCAACATTCCAACAAGAAGAAATCTTGATAATTACTACCCATTACCCAAATAGATAGATTTTATTTCAGTTTAGCACACAAAAATAGCTAGAAATAGATGAAGCAAGCAAGCTTGATGGTGGTTCAAACAAGAAATAATAATGGTAATGGTAAGAGAGAATAAAGCAGGTGGTTTGCCTTTCTCTTTGTGGAGACAGCGCCACTCTTTTCCTGAGCACTTGAGCTTGATCCCTTCTCAGCACCACTGGAAACTGAAACTGGGGTGGAACTGTTTGTTTTGGCGGATTTTTGGAATCCCTCAAACACCTTAGCATCAGGAGAGTTAGGTGCTAAATGCAAAAGATCTGAATCAAGAGTATGATGTGATAGTATCAGCAAACCAAGCCATAGTGATATTGGTATTGTAATTATAAATAAAGCAAATTAATTAAATTACATTACCTACGCACTGAGTAATATTAGCAGGTGCGTGGCAAGCAGTGGGTAGCTGAATAGCGAGAGTGGCGTTGATCTTGATGCCAAGATTGGGGTCGTCGCGATCTTTGATGAGGATGCAGATGCATTTCTTGCTCTTGTCAAGAACCACTTTGAGACCACTGCAGCAATCTATGGTGGGGGTTTTGGCTTCACCGCCAACGTAAGGAACACAGCTAGCTAGCCCAATTAGTTTGTCTGCACATTCTTCTCTGTCCTTGCTTAAATCTGACTTTGCAAAACCAACCACCAGCAGTACCAAAACTCGTAACATTAACCTGGGATTGGAAATCATTGTGTTGTGGTCTTGTGGATGATTGAGAACTATCAGTAATGTTTATGCTTTGCTTTGCTTGTGAGTTGTGACTTCGGACTTTACTACGCATTTTCAACAGTGGTGTGGGCCCTTCCCTAGGCGGCCCTGTCCCATGATTCTATTCGGTTTTTTTTTTTTTTATCCTTGTACTCGTTATGTTTATCATTTGTATAATGAACTTTTCACTATAAAAATTAATATTAATATAAATTTCATTTCTGAACGAGAAACGGCTATCGTACACACACATTCAATCCATCCTCTAACCCCCATTCAAAATTGTACCTTCCAAAACAAATGTTTAGATAAATTTTAGTTAGCTACTTCACTGCTGCTTGTGTTGCTAGCTACAGTCTGTCGCCTCATAAGTAGTCTTGAGTAAATGAGTTTAAGTGTGTTTTTTTTTTTTTCCTTATTTTGTGTGTTTAGGAAGAATTTGTGTGGGGGTTACACCTTAAAGCATGAAATTGATTAGTAAGAATTTGTCTTTTACGTTGAAAAGTGATTTACATTATTTTAAGTTTTAACTGATAACTATACACACTCTTATAGTATGTTTGGTGTGACGTTCACAACGCACAAATAAAGTAGAAAAGGTCAATCCAAACACGCAGTTAATATATTGTTTATACATCTAAAAGAAATATAGTTTTTGTTTCATGCACTAGTTACATACGTTAATAATAAAAAAAAAAAGTTTATGTAATAATTTTTTTATTAATTTTGTTAAGATAATTTCTTTTTTTATAATTTGCGATTATATTTGTTACATAGGATAGAAAATTGTAAAAGTGACATTAGGCATCCCAATTGACCACTGACCAGTATGTGTTAGTTGCTAAATATGGGAATCGTATGCTTTTTTAATATATAACAATTGGATCACAAGAATTTCATAATTTGTATGTTATTCATTTGAACATACGTAACATGAACCCGTGACAAATCGATGTTCTTTAGGGTAACCCGTGATTATTTTGGATCTATCCGTGATTACCTATATCATTTGATCATGGTTATGTTGGGCCCACAAAGCTTTTTTCTCTGACGGTGAATAAGAAACCACTTCTGAATTTGGAAGTAGGGAAGAGGTCAGAGTCACAAATTCATTTTCTTCTTTGAATTTTTTTTTTTTGTTGACAAAGGTTAATAGTTAGTTTTTTAACTTTGTATTTGTAATTAGTAAACGAAAAACTTGAACTAATACATCATTTTTAGCTCAACTCAATTCATATTATCCACTACGTTAGTGATTCTTTTTCCCTTGAGCTACTTATATTATCTCATTTCTTTGGCTTAATGGTACCTTTTATTCAAATTTTTAAATTTTTTATGATTATTCTCAACAAAATAATTTGACCAATTTTATTTCTAATTTTTAAGAAATTTATAGATTTTACTTTATGTCATTTTAATCCTAACATAATGTACCATTTACCTTCATTTTTTATTTTTTGACAAATTTTAACTTCAACCTTTTATTTTTTGGCAAATTTAATCCTTTTTTTTTGTCAAATTTTACCCTTGTGTTTATTAATGAAAAATAACTAAAGTAAAATTGGCAAGTTTCTTAAAAGAAAGGGTAAAATGTGTCAAATTAAAAAATTGGATAAAATTTGTCAAAAATTAAAAAATTGAGATAAAATTACAACTAAGTCCATTTCTTTTCTGTTTTTGTTGAAATATATCTCCTTTCTTCCAAGTACTTCCAACTCTTGATGCTAAAAGAAAAAGACTTGAAAAAATTAAGACCTACTCTTAAAAGTCGAATATACTACCTTTTCTTATGGGTGTTTGCAGTGCGATTTGATTTAAATTTTAGACAAAAAAATCATTCGAATCAAACATAAAATTAAGATGTAGTTTAGTTTAGTTTGATTTGAATATAACATCAAATCTAAATCAAACTGAACCATTTTTTGCATTTTCATTTGATTCGATTTTACAGTATTTTATTTTTTTTAGTATATTATTATAATTTATAATCTATCAACTAAATTTACATAATTATGCTATATTATTTTTTAAATGATTTTTATTTTTTTATTCAACTTTGTTTAACATATTTTAGTTCAAAATTATTATTTTTACTTCTATTTAACATTAATATAAATGATATTATCAATTTTTTAAAACATAATCCAAAAAACAAACCAAACCACAAAAAGTGTGCACTTTTTAGATTTTTGGTTATTGCAATTTTTCAATTTTTTGGATTAAATTAGCTATTTATAAACAGTTTGGTTCAACTTCCTGTCTTTCCAGATTGAATGACAAGATACAAATCTTAAAACTGACAATACAATTAATTAGCAGTAATAGTTAAAATTGTCAACAAGAGAAGTGTGACACGGCAGATAGCGAAACACTATCAATCATTGAAACCAAGCTTAAATGCAACTCAGTCGAAGCGAAAAATCCAAATGAAATGATGTGGTTGACATACTGGAGACATGACCAAATTCCTGCAAAGATTGGTTGAACTCAACTCAAACTTTGTGGTAAGAAATAATGTATGATTTTGTAACATGACCATTATTAATCTATACAAATAGCATCGCGCCCGTTTACCTAAAACTGCAGTCATGACTCGAGTTTTTCACTATCAGTTACGTATCTGTAGCCACATCCAATTCCCTTATTTTCCAGGATTACCTTTCTGTTGTGGAGGTGCAGAAGTGGGTGAAAAGGGATCATAAATTTGGTCCGCAGCATATGCTATCTTACCAGAAGCCATGGGGGGATTGTTGACAAACTTTTGATTCAGAGGCATTGGGATATCTGGCCGTGCCATCTGAGGAGGATAGCTTTGCCGAATAGGCATGCCTCTTTGACCACCAGCACTGGTCAAATTTGGCATTTGAGGGGCAGAAATGAAGTTCTTCATACCCATTTGTGGGACTGACGATCTAGGTGCAGGTTGACCAGCATATGGAAATACAGCATGTCTGGGTGGTGGAATTGAGTTTGAGATGGAACCTGATCTTCCCCGAAAGGGAACGGCTTGATCCACTTGACCAGGGAATTGTGTCCTTGGAAAGATTTGACTTGGCTGATCAGGCACAGCAAACCCAAATGGTGGAGGTCGTGGACCAGAAGGTGGCTCTTGTGTAGCACCTGATTGACCGTTTGGTCCAGAAAACACTTGACCATAGTCTGCATTGGGCAGATGTGATTGAAAAGTAAAATTTCCAGATTTTGATGTCCCGAAGACTGGTGGTTTTACATGAGTGTGATAAGGAACAACTCCAGAAGCAAGATTAGGTATTCCTGCTTGCTGAGGCAATGGAAGTGAAGGGGATATTCCACGTGAAGGAAATGAAACAGGTCCCGATAAATGGTTTGCAGATAAATGTGTAGGTGCTGGTATTGATACAGGCATTGGTCTCAAAGAAGATGGTTGTCCAGGGGAAATTCCTACTTGATGTGGAAAAAAGGTGGCAGATCGTGTAATCAGTGACATATTTGACTGTGGTGGCTTAAATGCAACATCTGGCTGTTGATGTAGAGAAACAGGTCTTGCAGGTGGAACCACTGGCCCCATATTGCTGGGACCAACAGACATTTTAACAGTGACAGGGGCTTCGTTCTGGCCAGAAGAGACCCCAAGATGGGTCAGTGGCTGGTTAGGTATTGGTGGCGATGATATACCAGATATAGGTAGATGCATTGAAGACACAGATGTCTGATGTTGTCCTATTGGCATTGGTTGGCTTAAAGTAACAGGAAATGAAAATGAAGCATTTGGAGTTGACAAATTCAGTACAGGATTTCTTGGGGGCCCAATGTGACCCAAAGGACTTGTCTGAGGCATATGCGAATACTGTAAAATCTGTCTTGGTGGCGGTGTTTGCACAGAAACATGTTGATTTGGAATAATCGACTGAAATCCAGCAACAGGTCCAGGTTGAGCACCAAAAGTCGAAGCCATGTTTGAAGTTTGTGATTGAAAATGGGGAGTTCTAGCAAGACCTAGTGGATTGGGGGGGGCTACAGTGCCAGACGAAGCAAACACAGGGGTATGAGATGGAACCACTGAAAACCATGGACTAGAGTATTGGAAGTTATCACCATGCATTTGTGTAACAGCAACTGGTTGCAACACAGCCTGGTTTTCCAGAGATAGAGAATCTGCATGAGAAGGGAGGCCTTCTTGGCTTTGATTCGGAACATTAGTGCTGTCCCTAGAAACTGATATAGAGGGTGTAGAACCAGCAGCTAAATTCTCCTGAATAAAAGACAGCAATAATTACAAGAACAATCAAAATAGAAAATACAGAAGGAATGGCATCATTACAAAAATAATAATAAAACGTATTATAACATAAACAATAAATCATAAAAAACTTCTGTCATGTAAAATGACAAGACTCACAGTTACAGAGGTGATTAGCAGTTCAATGATTAACATTGCAGCATCCACTTTTTCAAAACTATCAGCTGATAGGTTAACATGCATCTCTTTGTAATTGCACTGGATATCAGTTCCAGGTTTAATTTCACCCTGAAAATGTAACAGTTAAATAAATGGAAAACAGAAACCAAATGCAAACAATTCCAGTCCTTTCCTCCCAAAATCAAGTTATAATATTTCAAAGTCGTCGTGCAGAATAAAAGCCATGTTATATTATCAAGTGAAGGAACTTACTTTCTCTCCTGTGTCTGCTTTGATCCCATGAATTTTTATCTTCGCACCAGTTTCCTGATACATGCATATACCAGAGATCAATTAAAAAAATGAACAAATTTAATGTTGTGATCTCAATCAGCAGATACGGCTTACTGACTGCAGATCACCAGATGAAGGTTAGATTAGATATCAACAGCATGATCTTACCTTTTCTAATTGTTTTTGATTATCACCTTCAGGCCCATATATTAGACCAACAAAATTGTACCCAGGATATTCTTGGACCTGTAAAGATGGTATTACATATAAGAGTTTTCATTGTATTATAGAACTTCAGGTTTAGTTAAAGATATGTCATTTTTGAAAAAAGTAAAAGATCATTCTTAAAATTAAATTACAACAAAGAAATGCCAAACTTTAGCATTAACATATCAGAAGCAAAAGAGGTTGAGTCATTTTGCATTCTTACTCAGCAGAGCAATTGGTATACAAGTAATATATTTTAGTTGTAATCTAGGCCGGGCTGTTAGTGTGCCTCAATTCTGAAGCTCAATTCAATGATACATCTTATACTACAAGTTAGTTTTCAACTTTCTCTCAAGAATATGAGGAGGGAGCTTCTCCAACAACATCAACCATCAGGAAAGCAGCCAAGGAAAATGGATGAGAAGATCATTTCCAGAAAATAAAAAGTCTGGAAATGAGTTATCTGTTTCTGGTCAGTTAATTAACACTTGCCACATGCTCAAGTCAAACACCATGGACCTTAAAGTCAAACACAAAGAAATAATATAAGGCCTAACAACCTAAAAATTGCCCCCACCTTACAGCATAAGGAAAAATTATAAGGCCCACAAAACCTTAACTACACCCATAATAATGAGTTTTATAATTATTAACAACAGAATTTAAATATTATAGTTTTGACAAGGCATGAAATTATTAAATATATCAATACTTGTCAATAGAGGGTAAGTGTCCATGCAATGGTAAGGTTACTACCTTGTGACCTACAAGTCATGGTTCAAATCCTAGAAATAGCCCCTTGGTTTACATCTACGCTTCTCAGACCCTATATGGTGGGAGACTCATGCACATGCTGGATGCATACAAGTGGCAAAATAATCCATATATCTATAACCCAACCTATCAATCGAAAATTAAATCCGATGCAATCAATTCATTTCAGTAAACAAAAGTAAATGGACTGTATGGACTAGGTTATTGTGATTAATGGATGGATAATGACCATTTGTTTCTCAATTCATTGGATAAAATTACTGAAAATGGATCAAGTGGTTTTTCTTCCTATTGCTACTGAAAGCCCATTTTTCCTTTTTCCTGCAGCTTCTCCTTCACTATGTGATCCATTTGACAATACTAATACAATTATTGAAAATGAAATTTAAAATATAACAGACTTTTAAACGGATTGGTCAGATATTCATCCGTAAAAAAATTATTGATAGATTTTTTTTTATCCATACATTATAATCAGACTAAAAAATTATCCAAACCATCCAATTGGCACCCATATGGATGCACTAAAAAATGATGTTGAACTCTAAATCCAGGAAATTTATCTTTTATTTTTCATAAATATAACAAGTTACAATGGAATTTGAATAGCATTGAGTTACATCTAGCAAAATTTTAGAAGCAATACTTACAGGCAAAGGAATGCTGGCTTCTTTTAACAATGGTTTAAAACCACGTGGAGGCTTGTAACTGGGATCTAATTTTAGTATTTCACCTGGATATGATTAAGATCAAGATTACAATGGAATACGCAGCCTGTATGAAGTAAAGAGGAAGAATAAAAAGGAAAGATATACTTCAAGGAAAACAAACCTATTGCTTCCCGCTTTTCAAGTTCGAGCGTTTCTGCCTTCTTAAATCCATAAATCAACATCAGAAGTTTATTTAAGAATAAATTCATGGCATGTAGAAAATAACAAGAAATAAAAATTAAAAGGAACAGTGTCAATTGTTGTTAACCTTGCTGTTAATTTGAGGGCCAGATTTGCTTTGATCTGGATTCAAGTTCTGAGTGTCCCCAACTTCCAGTTTTTCTGATTCCAACTGCTTTGTAATTTGATCCACTCGAATCTACAAAATGTGTGCAACAAAACAACAGTATCAGTTATTGACATCATAGAAGCGAGAACCCATGCAAAATATTAGCAGAAGCACACACTACAGCACCCAACTTGTAAAGGAATTTTATTAGCTTCTAGCTATAAATCACATTCCATACCAAGGTCTAGCAAAAAATACTTATTTACTAATGTCAATCTCATGATTTTCGTGTAAGTAAAATGTCTATTGTGTATCTCACAATATGCAGTATTGGGGGGATTTAAGCTGGCAAGGAAGCATTAGTGGGGAGGGGTACCATGAGCAAAAGATGCGAGGAACCCTGTAAAACTAAAATAAAAAAGGAATAAGGAGTAGTAAGACAAACATTTTTCCTTCAAAAAAGAAAAACATAAACATTTTAATCAAAAACTTGTAAAGAAGTATAAATTTAACCTTATTAATTGAGTACTTTCAAGGAAATGATGATGGAACAAAAATAAATAAAAAATACTTAGAAGTAATTATAAATGTTAAGTATTGTTTGAAAGGATTCCAGAAAACACCTGCAAAGCTAAAACTTTTCCCCTCCTGACAGCTGCATCTTGTGTGAGATCAGGACCCCATTTTGATCTCCTCTCAATTTGTTTTGAACTTTCTTCATTGATGGCAGCAGCAGTGACCCCATGTTGTTTAGCCCCTCGGAAAATAGGGACCAGCGACCCCGACAATTTGTTTTTAGGGATGACAAATCCAGATTTGGCAGAAAATATAGAGAGCTTTTGGCCACTGGTAGTTGCTCCAGACATTTTGTGAGGTTCAGGAGCACAAGTTGAATCAATCTTAGCACTCATTCTCTTATCCAGTCACTTTCTTACTAAATGCCTATGATTATGAACAAACAGAAACTGTAATTTGGTGTTCGTCTAATTGAAGGATAAAAAAGCGTATGGGAATGTAAATTGCAGCATTAATTGAAAAACGAAAGCGAACCTGTTTGTATGTAGAAGCTACAGATGAATCTGAAATCAGAAATGCAAGCCTTTGCCACTCGCATCATAATTCATAACTCAGTCCTTGTCGAAGCGCTTTAAAAGGAAAATCGAAGCAACTGCAAAACCCTCTCCTCTGCTACCATAACCTTATTTCTACTCGATACACTTTTATGTTTTGTTACAAGTGAAACACGGAGAAATGAAATAAAAATGAAAGAATTATACTAGAAGAAAAACAAAAAAGTTGTGTTGTGTTACATAAATAAAAAAACTTCAATCTATGTACTTATATGAGTGGAAAAGAAAATAAATAAGTAAATAAATAAATTATATAATAATATTTTAAACTAATTAAAAATTTATTTTTTATTATATCATTTTTCTTAATAAAAATACTTTATTTCTTAAAAATTATTATAGAAAAAATAATAATTTTAAAAGTTAAAAAAATATAGTACAAATCATCTCTAAATCACAACAAATAATGAAATATTTTTAACTAAAACATATACCCAAATATTTTTGATTTATCAATTTATTATTCACTTTGTTAAAATATATACTTAAATTTTAAATAATTTTAAATATTAAATAATTACTAGCAATAGAAATTATGGGATAAATATATTTATTACATTTATTAAATTTAAGAATTATATTTAATAAATTAAATAAATAAAATTAATTATTAACATTACATTTGTTAAATTCAAAAAATATATTATTTTAGTAAATATCATATTTCATAATTTATTAAAATTAATTATAAATTGTATTTAATAAGTAAAGTAATTAATACTGTCAAATTTATATTTACATAACCAAAAAGTTAGTGTAGTGGTGTAAAGTTTTGTTACATTTACATTAACTCAAGTAGTCATGTGAAGCTTCTCATTAACTCTTTTAGAGTAGTCATGTGTTAGTCCAAATACTTGAATTGGTCAAGAAAGAGGGAGAAGAATTTAAAATTAATTTAAAATCTAATATGATAATTTTAACAGTATATCTTTCCAAATCATAAATGTTTATTTAGAAGAAAAAAAAACATGAAAATCAGTAAAGCATAATAGGTTTTTTTTCATGAGTTAAGTTGTCATATGTCACTTAATGAGAGATGTAGTTGTCCCAGATCCACATATAATTTCTTGAAAATAGGAGTGTATAATATTACAATCAACATTTAATAATGTTTTTATTAATTCTTAAAAAATCTCTCAATTTTTACTTATAGTCTTCATGAAATTCAAACTTAATTTTATATCATTAATTATTTTTTTTGGTATAGTTTTAGATTTTTTTAAAACCTTAATTAAACTTCTTTAATTTTACATACACTTTCACATTCATCTCAGTTACATGATCACAAAATATTTTTGAAACCACTATAAGGGTTTAATTAGGAGCAAAGATTGAAGTATAATCATGTCTCGTACTTTGATGACAAATGGATAATTCAAATTAAAATCAAGTGTTAGAATCTTTAAGGCATGTTCTCTAAGATTGTTAAGTAATCAAGAAAATTCTTACACATGTGCACCTAGGGGATCATTCTGGTCTGTATCAGTTCAGCCATCCTCATGAAGAGTCTGCGGGTCACATGTTTTTCACGTGCAATGCTATATATCAGAGTCATTTGGGATACTAGTTAGCAATTGGCTGGGGATTTTTACTGCATTACCATTTATGTCACCTCAGTCAAATTTCTTGCAACATGTTTTAGATGGAAGGAAGGTCAACGAATATGAATGCCATATGTATGGAAGGTAATTTGGTGTTCTACTGTGTGGAATTTGTGGTATATCAGAAACAAATGCATCTTTAAGGGAGGGTCTTTTATATATCAATTCCTATTTCAATATTTTCATGCAATGATAAATTGGATGAGGAGAAAGTCTATGTTGAGAGGTCTTTCAATTGACAATCTTTGGGTAAAAGATCCGGTCAAAGTTAAGGAGGAAGCTAGATTTTATTTTTGTCAATAAATTTTTTCAAAAATCATTGAAATAGGAATTTCTAGAGGTCGGTCAAAGTTAATGGGGTTGAGATTTGACCAAAATTTTCTAGATTTGATATTGGTGATATCAAAGAGGCAGTGTGAGAATATGGTAGCCATAAAAGTCCAGGACTAGATGACATCATAATTTAATTTCATCAAACACTTTTGGAAGATCTTGAAGGGTGACATCAAGGGCTTTTTGGAGGGATTTCATGAAAATGACATCTTCCCTAGAGGTACTAATGCTTCCTTCATTGCATTAATACCTAAAGTGGAAGATCCACAAGAGCTTAGTAAATTTAGACTTATTTCTTCAGTGGGATGCTTATACAACATTCTTGCTAAAATTCTTGCAAATAGGTTGAAAAGGATCCTTCCTAAGGTTATCGATAAAAGGCAAAGTACTTTCTTGAGTGGTACGTAAGGTAAGGTGTTGCTCTATAGTGTATATTGATAGCAAATATGGCTAAAAGAAAGAACAAAAAATGCCTTATTTTTAATGGAGAGACAAAAGAAGAGAAATTTTCTGTTAATGGAGAGCCCTAAACCTCGTTGTTAGTAAGTAAAGAAGAGAAAATATGAGTTATATAATGGCATATCAAGGGCACATTAATTAATTTTCTATTTTTAAAAATTAAAAATCTAAAAACCTTTTTTTAGCAAAAGAGAAGCAAGGATAACAAGGTTGGGAAGAGAACCTATTTACATAAATATGTAAAACAAAAAAGTCTTTATTTGTAAAGTTATTGAAATCAAGACAAAAGAAGGTGGAAAATCCCACCAAATATATCCCAAAACCTGACAACCTAAAACAAGATTGTAAGTATAGGCATTGTTTTTCCTATATATGCGAATAATTATAAATCTAAAACTTTGAGTCAACTTAATACAATTGATTGAGTGATAAGTTTTATAAAATTATTTTTCACTTTTTATATGTTATTTTTATATATTTTTATTTTACTTTTAATATAACTGAATAAGAGAAAAACAAAATTTAACTTTCTTTTCATTCTTCATAAAACCAAAACATATCTTTAAAAAAATGAAAATCCAGTAAAATCAAAGAAAGAAATACATAAGGTTAGAGATCACTAATTTTTTCTATGAAGTACGTATTAGGAGTATAAGTAACTCACGATCGATCGATTTGGAAATCCTATCAAATCAACTAAGCCCATATACATTATAGTATATTAAGTTTGGTCATCGAATTAGTTTGAATTCATTTTGATTAACCTAATTATAATTTGATTGAGGGTTGGATCCATGAATTCCAAACCCGTGAACTCAATCCAATAGACATATAATATTAATACTATTAATAAAATAATAATAATATTAATTTTATCATTGTGTTATGCATACGTTGTTGCAACCCTAAAAAAGAATAAAGGTAAAACAAAATATTGTGACTATGTGTTTAGCTAATTCTTTGATGCATGCACTTGAAATAAAAAAAAAATGTACAATGTAAGTGACACATAACCTAATGCTAGCCGCAAAATTGGTAAAATATATAGTTATTAAGTTGAACTAATCTCTCTTTTTTTTTTTTTTTTTAGAATTGCATGAAAAATATTATTTTTTTAAAATGTGAAGACTGCAATCGTCAAAAGTTAAAAGATAAGGAAATCAAAATTGCATACGAATTAAGAATTAAAAGAAGACAACATATAATTTAACCTAGGTATATTGGTTATGTATTTATTTATATATATATATATATATATTTGAAGAAAGAAAAAAGAAAGCGTGGACTTGAGTTGAGTGTGTTATTTCCCTCCCTCCCTCAACTCCTCAAGGAAAAGCGCGCAGCAGGCAATGGCGATGAGAAATATGATAGTGATCAGAGTTACGACGACAATGGTGATGGTGATGGTAAGCATAGTGGGAGGATCAGGGAGTTGGTGCGTGGCGAAGATTGGCGCGAGCGAGGAAGCACTGCAGACGGCATTGGACTCTGCATGTGAAGGCGGTGGTGGAGCTGATTGCGCTCCCATTCAGCCTGATGGCCTCTGCTACGTTCCCAACACTCTTCAAGCTCATGCTTCTTATGCTTTCAACAGCTTCTACCAGCGCAACGCTAGAGCTCCCCATGCATGCCTCTTCCACGGTGCTTCCACCATCGCCCAAACCGATCCCAGTAATAATTATTTTCTTTCATGCTACCACTACTTTAATTTCGACTTAATTGGATCATTTATTTATTTATTTTTGTACGTATAGGCTATGGATCTTGCCTGTACCCATCCTCCGCAACCCCAAGGTATGTCCTCCTCTTCTTTCTCCTTAATTAAATCTCTATTCAGACCGCCCGCATATGCATGCATATCTCATCTTCATCTTCACATGGATTTCCCTCCAGGCCACTTCTTTTGGAGTAATTAATTAGATTGAGTATTTATTTATTTAAATTAGTTAAATTTAAAAGGTTATATGAATTATTCGCATTTGCAGCATATTACTAGACTTAAGTCTAAAAAAATTGGTTTATTATATTTGAACATATTTATTTATAAACTTAAGCTTAAATAAACAATTTAAACGAGATCAGATGAGATAAATTAATCAATAGTGGGAAGGGAATGAGTTCACGTGCAGCCAGAGAGAGTGAGACGGGACATTTTGGTTCGGTTGGGACATGCGTCAAGTGTTTCTGTACATGTATGGTTTGACTGGTGTTGTGTCGTGTTGTCTTGTCTGTTTTATACTACTACCATGCTATTGCTAGCTCCGATTCTCTCGCTCTCTCCTATTTCCAATGTCTTTTTGTGCTTCTCACCTTGCCTGCTCCATTCCATCCAACGATTCATCTTCATCTTCATCCTGCATTTTTCTCCACAAATCTAGGGATCAGTGCATACTTTTCAATGAATGAGCAAGACCAACTAGCAACAAGCTCGTACACCAATAATTATTGCGGGTAATAATTTCTCCTGCTGCGCCCTGCTCGTCTTGTCCAAATAATAAGATTCTGCCTCCATGGATCCGTCCCACTCCCATGCATGTTTAGTAAATAGGGGGAAAATAAGGCACATAAAAATAAAAAACAAAGTAAAAATAGATAAAAGGTAAAGCTGAAAAGTAAAATATTTAGTAGAAGAGTAGAAGAAAAATAAAAAATAAATGAAAAAAAAACAAGTACAAATAAATACGAATAGTATAGAGAATTCACTATTTTTAAATTATTTATCCTCTAACTCTCGCTTGCTAAACACTACCAACTTATTCTATCTCCTTAAAATTATTTTCATATATTCTATAACAAACAAGCCATACGTTTATTTGGGCGGTTCATGGGAATTATATTAAAAAAAGTGATTTACTGTAAAAATACCATATTATGTTCAAGTATTGTATTGATTCGAGAAAAAAATTCAGACAAGGGAGGAGAAACTAATATATTTTGTTTGGTTCAATATAAGCAAGTCACGGTTGCACTCTAAATTCTGGTAAAAAGTGAAAAAAGACTTAGATTCTTAAGTTACTTGTTTCCGAATCTCACATTGTAACATTAAATTTAAGAACTTCATCATTTTTTCCTTCAATAATGAATTCATTAAGAACTTAAACTGAGTTTCTCCCACGTTTGTATTTTAATTTTAAAACAATAATAAAATAACGGTTTGTTTTTCGTCCTTAATTTGATTTGTTCCTCATTTTTCATTTGAGATTTTATTCCATATCGTTGATATTAATTTTATCCCCTCTTTTGTCTCTATTATTTTCAACAAATATTTTTTTTTATGAGAACCCATTCTTCTATAGAAGAGTTCTTTCACAGTTCCACTTGACACTCTCCATATAAAGGACAAACTTTTGTTAAAGATGCCCTAAGAAGCTAGTTCAAACACACTTTTTTATGTCATTGATATAAGTAGATATATAATTGAGCAATGTCATGTTAATACTATATCATTTCAAATATATATATATATATATATATATATATATAAAATATTAATTCAGTTCTTTTAAATCACAAATTAGGTTTACCCCTTATTTTTTGGGTAGAAATAGGCTGGAAGGAAATTGAAAAGATAAAAATGTTAAATTTTCATTGTTTGAGAAGTAAAACAGGGGAAAAAAGCTATTTAGTAATTAAGATTAACTAAACGCTGTTGTACTTTATTTCCAATTAGAAAGAATTGGGAGAAATGCTTTTTTTTCCTTTCTTTTTTAATTTATTTATAATCTAATTTAGTAAAAATAATAAATAAATGTTTGTTAAGAAAATATTAAATTGAAAAATCACATATTTAATCATTAAAAAAATATTTTTTTTGTATAATTCACTTTTTTCTATCATCTAAATATAATTTTTTTTCAACCGAAAGGATTAGTGTAATAGTGTAAGATCTTAAAAGAAAAAATAGAAATTTGTCATTTTTTTTTATCTATATTATACAATAGCATATATCTCTCTTATATTTTATTGTGCATCTAATTTTATTTTTTTCATCTATTTCTTTATTAATTTTATTATGATTTTACTCTTAATCCAAACAAGACAGGGTCCATTGGATTCGAAATTGCAAAATGAAAGTAACTATAACCCCCGATCACGATCACCCAGAATTTAAAAAGAACTGCACAGACACGCAGTTTTTATCAAACGGTCTAAACATTTTTAATGTGTTTGAATGCGTGCAGTTGAAATTTGAAAAGTTGAAAATTCAACTGTATAAAACTCTTATCCCTTAGGTTCGGTACTAGTACCGTAACCAATTATAACCACGTTATTGCTACTTGCCAGTAGTAACGATGCCTTTATCCTTGTTTATTTGAATGGAGAGAAATAGAAGAAACAGAAAAAAAATTAAAATCCTATAGAGAAAAAACAGAAGAGAAAAAATTGTAGTTTTATTTTTCTCTTCAGTTAAACAAAAGAAAATGTGTTATTATCTGCAACTTTAATTTTTTTTTGTTATATGCCTTGGAGAAGAAAGCAAATTGCTGATGAAAACAGGTGACTATAAGGAGGTCAAATGTTTCGAGTTCTTCAGTTGAATGCATTACTTACTGTACTGTAAAATGAAATGGGTTATAATAATTGCTTACTTGATATTAATTCTTATAATGAATGTGTAGTACTGCTGGAGTTACAAATATAAATACAACAGTGACAACACCTGCAGCGATGCCGAATGTGGCAGCACCTACCACAACAACTCCAATCCATGGCGGGGATAGTGCAGGAAATGGAATGAACCCTCTAATCCCTGAAAATTCTACATCAGCACCCAATTCGAACACAATATTAACCACCTCATTTATAGTTTTCCTTCTCATTATGTCCCTTATCCCTTAATTGGCTTGCCTGTGCCTCAGTGCCTGTGTCTGTTTACGGTTTTGTGGAATTGGAATATAACTATCTGGCTCGACGCAACTACATATAAGTGGGAGGTGCAGAGCTACAATTGTTTTTTATATTTAAATCAATAGCTCATTTTACTTGTTCCCTGTGTTTCTCAGACATGACAATAATGTCATTAGCGTTTTAACAATGAATTTCTTGCGTATCATTCCTTTTCTTTTTCTTACTCCGTCATGCATATCTGATCCTCAAATAGAAGTAACACTAATAGGATTCCAATCGTTTTACAGTTACTCACATCTATAGGAAAAACAATCACTATGTAGATCGTATTGTCAATTTTACTGTGGATAATAGACAGTCTTTTTGGTGGGAAAATGTCCACACTTTTTGTTTGGCTCATTTTGCCCATAATATTACCGATTTTTATTTTCTTAAAGAATAAAATGTTTCTTATGCTTAATATCTTTAATTTGTTTTATACTTATATTCATTCTGGCCTTTATTCAAGTAATTTTTTTCTCAACAAAATTGTCCAAAGCTTACGCTTTCCTGAATCCAATTGTGAATATTATTTCGGTGATACTCATACTTATTTTCTTTCAATAAGTTCTTGATGAGATAATGTCTTAAAAGGATTCAGAATTTATCAGAAAACTAAAACTCAAACATTTTAATAATTTATAAGATGAAATAAATCCTATAATGTGAATTATCGATTCTAATATTGAAATTTTTTCTTTCATTGGCATGGGTTTTGATCTATTCTCGCATGCGTGTTTTGTCTTGTTCTGTTTTCAATAAATTTAGGTTCATTTGTACATAGGACAGCGGGATTGATGGATGTCAATATAGTTGGGATGCTCGCTCTCCTCTTGATGCATCTTTCTTCCGGTTTCTAAAAAAGAAATGGGATTCCAAAAATTTGAAGAAAAGCAAAGTTATCGACAAGAATACAAAATTTATACTGAGTAAAACGCAACGTGTTAAGACACAATAAAGTACAGTATGCCTCGGAATCCAATTGCAGCACGTGGTGCCCGAAACACCGTACAATAATTTCAGTGCTCCATATTTTGAAATTATTCCTATGCTTAATGCATCTTGGAAGTTAAATTTCTTAGCACCCTCCTACAAAATTAAAGAAAACGTTCAGGTTAAAAAAAAATATTGTTCATGATAAATACGAAACTGAATTACCTGCTAATGATGATAAACGCATAAGATTATGTACCTCTGGCTTGATTGGTGGGCAGTTTTGAGGTTGCCTAACAATGTAAATCTCATCTCCAGCACTGCCATAAAAGTCTTGATTGCGATGCCAAATCCACAGTGCATGGGTTTCATTTTTCACCTGCATATGATGTTACAAGATAGTTTGTAGTCCTACTAAATTCAATGTTTTGTGTACCTTTAACATGCATGAACTTATAGCATGAGTCAATGTTTTAGAAATTTCCATCCATATGACCATATATATATATATATATATATATATATATATATATATGTAGGAGAGAGAGATGAGGTGTACCTCTAGAATGCCATGACCGAACCTACTTTCTCTGAAAGCACTATAATCAGGCTGTTGGTCCCAACAGAAGTTGACCGGATGCAAAATTAAAGGCACAGAAGCCACCCATATAGTCATCTGGTGTAGTTGATGGTTCTGGACACTGACCAGGTTCATCAGTGATTGCCATCTTTTCCCTGTTACCACCATCTCCAACCGTGATATAAACAGGACCACAAGGATTCAATGTGCAGTTGTATACCCTGTTTGATCTCTCGCATGAACCTGTTCTCCCATAAGAAATTCCTAAGTATTCAATTGAAAATGCAGTTGTATATAATCAATTAATGAATTTTGTCTGCCAATTTATTTATTGATTATGGATCATATGCAATGAAGACGTACAATAATATACTTGCATGTCCATTGAAGACAATGTCAACGCCATATTTATATAGTAAGTCTTCCATCTCTACCCTCATACACTCTGCTTCTCTATAATGAGCCCTGTAGGTGCTATACCAAGGTGCATGCCATTTAGCTATCAACCACAGAGTTATTTCCCTGTCAACAGAAGCCAAGTCTCTCTCCAACCACCTGTACTGGTCCCCTGCAATTTAAAACTAGTAGTGATCAGTAACATGAATTTGAATAAATAAACAGCAATGTTTTCTGAAGTCTAAACCATGCATGTTAGTAACATGAAGAATGTCAATCATGTTGTGTAGGAAGCAAGACTTAACCTGATTTGTCATAGGATATGTAGGCCCCGAACATTATACAAATGTATCCCTCCAGCATTGAACAAATAATAGAAAGTGGATGATGATCCACTCTCTTCTGATGGGAATGCAAATCGAGAACTATAAGCAACAAATGTCTGGTTTTGAGCTTGTTCTTCTATCTCATGATTCCCTTCTATTACCATTACTGGATTTCAAGAATACCTGGATCCATAATTCTTGATCAAACAAACGCAATGAAAATTTGATATGGTTATGAATAATTGGTTAAATGATCTTTCTCAACAAAATTACCTTATTCTTTATAGGACAATAGTTTTCTTTTTAGATGGAAAGAGAAAAAAATGTTTGTTGATTTAAACCTATTAGAATTCTCATTATTTTTTAATAAGCTTTTCACTCATTAACCTTATTAAATTAAATCACTTATATTAAACCCATCTAACTATAAATAACAAGTATAAATAATAATATAATATGTAGTCATATTAATTAATTAAGAATTCCTAACACAACTCTTATTAGATTTTATTGGGCCAACAAAAGTTGGGTCTTCTTGAGCGCTTAATAAATACATTATTTAGATACAATCTAGAACATATATAAGATGGTAGCAAATTGAATTTGGTCCTTTTTGTTGAAAAAAGAAAAATATCCTTGAGTTTTTTCTTCTTCAGATATTTGAGTTTATTATAATATAAAAGATCTATTGAATTAAGTTATAGGATTAAGAATGAATGGACTCAATGAAGAGCATTGGTAAATTAATCGTATATAGAGTTAGATGGATTTTTTTGATGAAATTTTAATTTGAATAGTGTGTATATATATATATATATATATATATATGACTTTATAAGAATGAGATCATATTTATTTGTTCCATTATTAAATGTTGAATGAAATTAGTTTTTCATGATTAGGAATATATTTGTTAAAAAATAATTATGGATGTTATTTTATTAGGATTGTCGTGAGAATTTTATTGATGGATAAATTATAAATATTTTTAAATTTTTAAGACCTATCCTAAACTTTGGTGTATCCCCGGTTCAAATTCATTTGAACTTTTTTCAATTTGATTCTTTTTAAAATAAAGTAAGTAGCAAACATATAAAATAATAAGAACATCTATCATATATATTTATTTATGAGTTATTTATCATATATAGTTACATAAGAAAAAAAAAGTAAGTTGATGAATTAAGAAAGGAAAAAAAGTTAGATAAAGTATAGGTGATAATGTAGTACACTTTATTTAACTTTTTTTTAAAAGTAAATAAAAAAGATGTATATAGTTTTTCCATTAAGAGATAGATAGGGAAGTATAAGTTAAAAAGATAATAAAGTTGAATGGTGGGAGAGTAGAAATAGAGTGGATGGAGCAGAGGGAGGCGTAAAGGGGAAGTGAGAGAAGAGGGGAATGGACTTGGTTGAATTGGAGGCAGTGGAAGGGCTCCGATGGGCGTGGAATTCGTGGGCGGCGGATGGGACGAATCTGATAATACCACTGAGCATAATGTGCACACCCTTGATGTTGTTCAACACTGAGGTCCCTCTTCTCCCTTACGACCCTCTCCTCTGCTCCCGATGCGGCGCCGTTTTGAACCCCTACGCACGCCTAGACTACCAGTCCCGCATCTGGCACTGCCCCTTCTGCTCCCTACGCAACCCCTTCCCCCGCCCCATCACCGACACCAACCTCCCCGCCGAACTCTTCCCCACCTACACCACCGTCGACTACTCATCTCCTTCTCTCCATCACCTCCCCCTGCCTTCGTCTTTCTCCTCGATCTCTCCACTCCCCCCGACCAACTCCCACCCCTCAAGAACGAACTCCTCCTCCTCCACCATTTGCCCGACCACGCCCTCGTCTCTCTCATCTCCTTCGACTCCATGGTCTATCTCCACCATCTCTCTTCTTTCCACTTTTCCTCTCTCCACATCTTTCCCGGCAACCGCTATCTCTCCTCCAATCAGTTTCGCCACCTCCTTAACCCCCCGCCACCACCAGTCTTTTCTTTTGCCTATTTCCAAATGCCTATTCTCCATCACTTCTGCCATTGATGAGATCCATTCTACCTCTAACTCCACCAGCTCCCCCGCTCGCCCTCCAAGGTGCACCGGCGCTGCAATCTCCGTCGCCCTTGGACTTTTGGAGTCTTGCCTCATCAATACAGGCTCCAGGATCTTGGTCTTCACCTCTGGACCTGCTACCCTTGGACCCGGAATCGTTGTCGATGCTGATCGCCGCCAACCCATCAGAACCCACCATCACATCTTCAACTCCCAAGCAACACACTATGCTAAGTCTTCCGCTTTCTATAACCTACTCTCCAAGAATCTATCCGATGCATCTGTTGTTCTCGATCTCTTTGCCTGTTCCCTCGATCAAGTTGGGGCAGCCGAGCTTCGACAACCCGTTGAGCGCTCCGGTGGATTGATGATTCTCTCCGACTCTTTTCATTCCGATCAGTTCAAGAATTGTCTGAGGCAGATGTTCAAGTGTGATGACCAGGGCCATTTGATGATGAATTTTGATGCAACCATTGAAATAGTGACCACTAAAGATGTCAAAATCTGTGGAGCGCTTGGTCCTTGTGTGTCCCTCGAGAGAAGAAACAAGAGTTTGGTGAGTGAGTCTGAGGTTGGAGAAGGTGGTACCTCTATCTGGAAGTTAAACACACTCACCCACAAAACTTGCATTGCCTTTTTCTTCCAAGTGAATCAGGAGCAGAAAATGAGAATTCAACCCGGCTCTGCATTCTTAATTCAGTTCATAACGCGATACAGGCAGGGAAGCATGACCCGGAAAAGAGTGACCACTGCTGCAAGGCGATGGGTTGCAAGACATTCGGCAGATATTGCTGCCGGGTTTGATCAAGAAGCCGCGGCTGCAGTTATGGCAAGACTTGCCATTCTCCGTGCAGAAACATGCCATGCCCGTGATGTCATCAGGTGGCTAGATGACACGCTTATACGTTTTACTTCCAAGTTTGGGGACTATGTCCCTGGAGATCCTTCCTCTTTCCGCCTATCCTCCAACTTCTCCCTCTATCCCCAGTTTATGTTCCACTTGAGGCGATCACAATTCATTGATGTCTCTAACACTACTCCGGATGAAACTGCATTCTTCCGGCTCATGCTCAATCGCGAGGGAGTAGTGGGATCTCTTGTAATGATTCAACCCACACTTTACCAATATTCCTTTGATGGCCCACCGGTGCCGGTGCTTCTAGATATTCGTTCCGTTTCTCCAGATTTTATCTTGCTCTTTGATTCATTCTTCTATGTGGTGATTCATTATGGATCCAAGATTGCCCAGTGGAGGAAGATGGGTTATGATAAGGACCCCAATCATGAGAACTTGAGAAAGCTGTTGGAAGCCCCAGAAATTGATGCAGAGCAATTGGTGGCTGACCGCCTTCCGGTGCCAAGGATTATAAGATGTGACCAGCATAGCAGTCAGGCTAGATTTCTTCTTGCCAAGTTGAATCCATCTGTTACTCAAAATTCAACCTACACGGAGGGTTCCGATATTATATTCACCGATGACCTCAGCTTGGACGTTTTTCTAGATCAGTTGCAGGTGCTGGCAGTGCAAACCTAGTAAATAATATTTTGAATTTTGTAACTAGTTTTCAAACAAGAGGTTATATGTTTTCGGAGGATTGTTTTTTCTTTGTTTATTTACATACTTGTAAATTATATCTGATATATCTTTACTTACTATGATTAGAATATGGTTTGCTTTGGTCTATTAGACTAGTTTTGAAGATGTATGAAAGATTTAAGCTATGCTTTGCTCGGTTTCATTTCTTTTTCTTTTTTTCTTTATGGTGCGAGGAAGTCGTATTATGTTTGCCACCAGAAGGTGGTAAACATACGTTTGTCAAGTTTGCAAAAGTATTATCAGTCTTGTTTTTATTTTCAACTTACTTTTATCCCTTTTATTTACATAAAATTGCATGCAACGCATTTCCAACTTATATCCAATCAATGGGGTCATTGTTCAAAGTTCAAACGCATAGTGCTTCCTCTATCGCTGTCAGGTGATCTTGACATGGTTTCGTAAACTGGATGGCGAGGCTTACCAAAGAATCCCCCTCATACGTTGCTATAGTTGACAATCTTAGAAATTGCAGACCACGGGACCTACATTAATCACTCGGTATCAAATTTGACTACAAACCCTAGGGCCAACATTATTAAGGTTGTGAAATATGCCAGCATATTACACCATTTAATGGAGCATGATACTTCCTAAACTCTGCTAGTAGTTCGACTAAACAAACTAAATGGTCCTACAAAAGGCATTGTTTTTAAAGAAATTTTCAAACAAATAATCTTCAATTAAATAATGTGTTTTTGGGTTGCTGTTAGCAAGACATCAAACTTACGTTCAGGCATTCTGAAGTTTAAAACGTAGAAAGAAGTTGGAAAAAAATGTGGATTACGTTTAAATCAACACTTTTCTAAACACACATTTAAGTTGATGATGTTCCATGGGCTTTAAGGGGGTTTGAATTATTTGCAGAGTTAATTGAGCTTGTTATCCCCTATTAAGGAAGTAAATAACGTAAATGTTATTTTTTTCAAAATAAATAAACTCTCATCAGTTGAGGATTTATGGTATTTTTTTTATATCGGATTTATATGTTTCAGGAATTCATTTTTTAATTCTTTTTCTCTTCATTTCTTTTCTCCTTTTTTCATTCTTTTTTTTAATTTTAGATAATTTTTCTTTTTTTTTTATCTTATTTTCTATTTATCATTAAGTTCATTTATCACCTATTCCAATTAACTTGAATTATTTATCACCTATTATAATTAACTTGAATTAAATATACTATATATTGATGTTGATGTTGGTAATGTTGATATTACTTAATTGTTAAATTGTTTGTCAGTTAAGGAATTCAAATCACCATCTCGGATTTATGGGATACTTTTACAATATAAATTCGAGTAAATAATACAAGTTTACTGAAATAAATAAAAAAGTTTATTAAAATAAACCACTATTATTATAGGCTCGAGATAAATTTTCTGTTAGTTCTTATAAATATACCAAGTTGACATAAGTGATATCAGTTGTCATAATAGATTGAGCTAGATCAGTTGGCTTTGATGATTTCCAATTAAGTGACTTTTATAGAGTTGTAATAAAATATATAAACTTAAAAAAGTGTTGACAATCCAATTCAAAATGAAGAAATTGTTGTAGGAATGGAGTGGCAATGTTAGAAGGCATGTTTGGGGGAGTTGTGTTGTGTGGGCATTTTTTGGACGGGCCAGGTGTATAGAATGTGTGGCCCACTGAAATCAGAGGAGAGGTGTTAATGCAAAATTGCAAATGCATGCCATTGTCGTGGGGGTTGTTGAATTGATTGAGTATAGGATTATATTGGATTTGTCCTCCAATTCCAATCTCAATTTTACCTTCTGCTATACTAGAAATCTAGAATGGTAGAGACGTAGAGTATAAACAATTCTCGAAGGAAACCCTAGAAAAGAAGAATGAAGAAAAAAAAGCAGGTGCCGGAGTGGATGAACAGCGCTCTGTGGTCCACCCCCTCCGACCATGGCCGCTTTGACCCACCCTCTCCTCCTCCTCCTCCTCCTCCTCCTCCTCCCCCTGTTTCTGTTAGAGAAGATCCGCGGACAATCCCAACCAATCAGAATGCCTCTCCTCCTTTTTCTTCTTCATCCGTTTCTTCTCCTACTGCTTCCGCCGATGACATCTCCCGGCAGGCTCAGGCTCAGGCTCAGTTGTTGGCCGAGGTTAGCTTCCTCACTCACTCACTCACTCATTACTTGTCTTCAATTGCTAGTTTATGAGGTTTTTGTTGTTCTTTATAGTTATCTAGGAAGGTGATAGACATGCGCGAGTTGAGGAGAGTCGCTTCTCAAGGAATACCCGATGCTGCTTTGCGTCCCACACTCTGGAAGGTACCTTTGCAGATTAATTATCCTTTCCTTTCTTTCAATTAAACCCAAACTATATAATTTCACCTTTGCAGCTTTTGCTTGGATATCTTCCGCCCGATCGTGCCTTTTGGTCCTCTGAATTAGCCAGAAAGAGGTCCCAGTACAAAAATTTCAAAGACGACCTCCTCATGAATCCTGTAACTTACTTACTCCATACTTACATACTCACTTATTGATTCCCCAACCACACACATTTGAATGTTTCTGTGCCTAGTCAGTCAGAAATCACGAGGAGGATGTACAACTCCAACTCCGCTGCTCATGATATCGATGATTCAAAATCAGATACTCAGACTCGGCTCTTGCTTTCTAGATCACAAATCACTCATCAGGACCACCCTTTGAGTCTTGGCAAGACCAGCATATGGAATCAGTTCTTCCAGGTACTACTACTATCTCTATGCTATGCTATCACCTTCTTGCAAACACATTTCTGCCACTCTTTCTTTCATTGTTTTAGGACTCAGAGATCATAGAGCAGATTGACCGAGATGTCAAGCGTACTCATCCAGATATACACTTCTTCTCTGGTGATTCTCATTTTGCAAAATCTAATCAGGTTCTTCCTCTATTTTTTAATTTTATTTTCAAATTCATACCAACTCAATCCTTTTTCTTGCCATTTTGACTTTCAACTTTTTCGGATTTTTCAGGAGGCTTTAAAGACCATATTAATTGTTTTTGCAAAGTTGAACTCAGGTATAAGATATGTTCAAGGGATGAATGAAGTATTGGCTCCTCTCTTCTATGTGTTCAAAAATGACCCTGACGAGGAAAATGCAGTAAGTACATCCTTGCAAGCTCTCTCCTACCTCTCGTTCTCTTTCAGTTTCAAAATTCTTGCGGAGGGCCATATGTTGATACAATGTTTCCATCTACATTAAAAGACAATGGAAAAAATGTGAAACATGGGTATGTTGATAAGGTTTTTGTTTCCAATAAGATGTTCAGATAGCAGTAATTAATTAATGTATGTAGTTTCGTTTTACTCGTGTTATATGATTTTTAATTTTTTCAGCTGTTGCCACTTACTAAATGCAGGCCTTTGCTGAAGCAGACACATTCTTTTGTTTTGTTGAGCTATTGAGTGGGTTCCAAGATAATTTTTGTCAACAACTTGATAATAGTATTGTTGGAATCCGTTCCACTATTACAAGATTGTCCCAGCTTTTAAAAGAACATGATGAAGAACTGTGGCGTCATCTTGAGGTCACTACTGAGGTAAGATGCAATTTTAAGTACCTGCTCTGCCTAAAATTAAAAATCTTTTCAACAATTTTGAGAATGGAAAAAGGGTTGTGGGGGAGAACTTTTCCTTAGAACAACCGTGATTAACTCATTCCGTTTGGCAAATGAATTAAAGGATGAGTAATAAAGACAATGTCCTCTCACCTCTGCTCTGTTTAATTAAATTTGTTTTAAAAAGAATTTCATCACTCCAATATTATATAATATTAGTACAACTAAATAATAAATGATGTAGAAAGTGTGTTTCTTAACTGCTTCACTGTCAGTAATGTGTTATTTTATATGTTACACTTTTTTCCCTTGTGTTTTATGTTCCTCTACGAGTTAAGGGGCACTTTTGGTCTTTACTGAGCAAGTATACTGTCTTGAGTGTCAATTGCCACATGATTTGACGTGTTTGATTTGATTATTGAGCAGTTGATCAAAAAAATCTCACATTTCTGGTTCTAATTCCATGTCAGGTTAATCCCCAATTCTATGCATTTAGGTGGATTACTCTCCTCTTGACACAGGAATTTAATTTTGCTGACATCCTTCATATTTGGGACGTCATTTTAAGTGATCCTGAGGGTCCACAGGTACAGTTTTGTTCCTATTTATCTTGTACTATATTGGACTACCCTTAGCTTTTCCCTCAAAAAAAAAAATTAATGGACTGACATTTAACATTACCTTCCACCACCACTTAAGGAAAGAAATGATGATGGATTTGAAACTGTAGAGTTACTTTTAGATAGCTCATAAAAAAGGAAAGGAATTGGCCTCTTTAAATAGGAGGTTGTACTTTACTCGTTGTACATTAATAATGTTGAAGTGGATAACCAATGATAAAAAGCATACAAGAGGAAAAGAACTCACAAAGCTGAAGGAAAATAAAAACAAAACCCCCATAAGAAGCCACAAAAACACATTTGACAGATGAAACAGTGAAAGGAAACACCACAATTACCCCAAAACCCTCCTAGGAAACTCCATCCACCAAAGACTGCTAACAAAAAGGGATAATAAAGGTTTTGTTTTGTTTGGTTGTCAGTTTTAAGTTTTGGAGTTTTTAAAACCTAAAACTAGTTTTCAGTTTTTTATTAGTTTAAGTTTCAGTTTGTTGTGGTTTTCAGTTTTCAAATTTTTAACTTAAACCACGTGAATCGCTGCACTTATTAACCCATTCTATCCCTCAAAACAAAAGCTTTTTCTATTTCATCATTCCTCAACTAGTCAGTTACTCCTCATGTTTTGCTTAATACAGTAATAAGACTTATGACTTTTTTATTCATGATTATGAATATGTCATGAAATTTGAGTATTTTTGTAGCTTTATATATTTAATTATGTGCATAATAATATTATTATGTGTATACAAAAATTATTAAATTTGCCAGCCATCCTTCTTTCCACCATTTTGGCTATAGCGTTTTGGGGTTGGCCACTACCTTCCGCTATCCGGGATTTGATAAACTATGCTTCCTCAAGCCACTGAGTATTGCATGCAATTATAGTGGTGGGTGGGAATGTCCGTAGCAAGCTGCAGCGGGCCTTCAAGTGCTTTTGCATGTTGTGTGTCTTTATGCCAAGACATGCGTATCTTCATGCCTCAAATCCAGCTGAGTTCCTTTTGATTCTGCATGTCCTGTATATTCATGACAGCAACAGTGTGTTTTGATACCCATCATGCATCATCCATTTTATACACTGGACCCTGCGTCCCATGATGATGATAGCCATTTTATGGCCATCATCATAACACACATATGCTTTTGTTGAGTTTGGTAGCCTATGCCAAATGGCTTTGATAGGCCTTTGCCAGCTATTATGTCCAGTGCAAGGATCTGAGATTCTTGCTGCTGCCCCCAAGATATGGTGTTGGAAAAGGTGTGAAAAACCGAAAATCAAACTCTTTTTTTATTTTAAAAACTTTTAAAAACTAAGTTTAAAGTGTTTCTGTTACGAATAAAACCCACCCACCTATATGGCGGGTGTATTCTAGCAGGCAGAAGCCAAGTAGGGGGTAAGGCTGTTGTTAGAAAGTGGTTAGTATTTCTAATGGCGACCGATTATGGTCCAAGAAACTGCAATTACCAACTTTGAAAGGGGAAAGATGCTTGTACTCCTCCCCTTACTCTAACGTTCTTAGGCGGGGGCAGGATTCACCAGAAACCCTTGGAGGAGAGTTTTCTTCTATTTTTTGTTCTTCTTATTCTATTCAATAAAATTCTTCCAAATTGTTTCTTGTCTTTGCCATTTCAACATTTGGTTCGTAACAGTTTCAAAATTAAGTTAAAAATTAAAGTAGCCATTTTATATGAATATGTTTGGATAAGCTATTCATTTGGTCCTTATAATTATCTTTATTTTAATTTTTAGTCCCTAAAGGAGAAAACTGCTGAGTTTGAGTCCCTACACATGTATACAAGTTAAGTTATGGTCCCTGTTGAGAATACTAGAGAAAACTTTTTGACTAGATAAAACTGCCACACTAAACTTTCTGAAGATGATAAACCGACACAAAAAATTGTATAGTAACTTGAACTTCACTGTTCTTTGCATAGGTACTAAAAATGAGAACAACTATAGGGACTAAGTGAATAGTTTCACCAATATGTTTTGCAAATTTTTACTGGCAAACCACTGACTTCCTAATTAAAAACCTATAAGACATCAGTAATAATAGTTCTTTCCTTACTATACTTCATAACATGCTCTATTTGCCCCCCCACTTGCAAGTTTAACCTGCATAACTGCATTTTATAGGATCCTATTGTAAAGGACAGATGATTAGAACAAAATCGAAGTTTCTCCTTTTTGTGTTGTGCTGGAGTGTATGTTACAACTAACAAGTCATGTGCTTTCATTGACTGTAGCCTTGCAGCAATAATTTCCTTTTCGTTGTCAAATTGTGCATAGAACTGATAATGGTTTATCAGGAGGTCATAGAGCATGGGATTATGTGTTTATTTTCTTTTCCTCAAAATATCTATTAATTGTTCCACTCAGTGAAAAATAGAAAAAGCAGGAAAATTAACTCATGCAATACTCTGTGTAGGAGACACTTCTCAGAATATGCTGTGCAATGCTAATTCTGGTTCGTAGGCGCCTTCTAGCGGGTGATTTCACTTCTAACCTCAAGTTGCTGCAAAGTTATCCATCTACAAACATTAGTCATTTGCTCCATGTAGCAAATAAGTTACGTGTACAGTCAGTCTAATGGTTTTCACCGCTGATTATTTTGCATTATGCTTTTGTCTCTAACATAGTGTTTAATTTTATAATTGTAAATTACTCTGTAACCGTAAATGTAGGTTTAGAGCAGCATCGGGTATTTTTGAATGCTCTGGTTTTGTCATTTTTTTAATGATAAGCCCACATTACTATGATCTTGGAGGAATTCACCTCTATTCACATTCAGTTATTCACCTCCGTGCACCCTCCAAAGAGCAATAGATTGTTGAAGCTTTAAGACGTGTCATTTGCCCTTGTTGGCTGTTGATTTTCTTCTTGGTTTTCGATGTTTATGGCTGCACCCCACTCTCTCGATTACTCTCCTCTCTCATTTTTCATTCTAAGGCTGTTAGAGCAAAATCAAAGGAATGAAATTGAAAATGTGGGAAATTGAGAGAAAAAGTTTAGTTTTCATGAGCAAGCGAAGTCGATACCAGCACAAATATAGAAGTTCTAAACATTGACTTCTAATACGTATTTTAAAGAAGGAAAATAATTGAAGATGTCGTTTTATTATATTCTTTCGAAATTAGGTTCCATTGGATAACTTCCTCCCTGGATGTGCCATTTCGGAAAGTATGTTACTACGAAACTACGCTTGTCAAAAGCATGAAACAAATTTTGAGCTTCATTTTTTTTATCAATGGGAAAAGAAAAAAGGCAAAGCGGACAGAAGAAAAAAAATCAGCTAACCCTAGGAAAGAGGGTTCCCTAAAGCTGTAAAGCATAATCTTCGAAAGCATGATAGAGGTCGTAATTTTTTCCTTTCTCTCGTGTAAGAAGTTATGCATTTTACTTCTCATCAGCTATATTTTCCTTAATAAAGAAGAACACTATAAATATTTCACAACTCTCACCCTTTATTTAACCATGCATAATTAACAACTTTTCCTAAAACTGCGAGACAAATAAAAAATGAAGAAAGACAAATATAAGATGAAAAAAACGAGGTTTAAAAAGTGATATTGAAAATAAGAATAAAAATAAGGGAATAAAGTACTTAACTCCCTCAACTGGACCACTTTTGCACGTATAATTGATCTAATTAATTCTTAATTTTTTTTTTCTATTTTCAAATTCATATCATTAACTTTATTTTTGTTTCAATTGATCTTTAAATTTACCATTTTTTTTAAAGAAATATATCATTTTCATAAATACTCACTTATATCTAATTTCGGGTTAAACTACTACAAATATCATTTATTTTAGAAATGTAAGCGGATCAAACAAAATCTGAGAATTCGTCCAATTCAACTCAATCCAATTAGATTCTTATGAGTTGAATTGGTTTTATTTTAATAAATCCAATTAAAATTTGATTGGGTAATGAGTTTAGAATTTTGAACCCAACCAAAACTCATATACATTAAAAAACATAACACAATATTAATTGTATATTAGATAGTAAATTACTAATATAAAAAATCTTAAAATAAACACCTGTACCTAATTTTATATTGTATCATTATGAATGAGGTACTTATTATTGGTTTATGATTTATCTTTTTTGGTTCATCATGTGAATACAATGTTTCAGAAATAGTATTGTGAGTATATATTTTTTGTTTATCTTATTGTGTTTATCATATAGATAATACAAAGTTTTATGAATATTTATTTGTAAAAATATCCCTTAATATTTTTGAGTTTGAGGATTTTTAAAAAATATTTAAGATTTAAAAAGGTAGTAAGTTTTTAATGATCCAATTTGATGATCAATCCAACTCAATTAAATTAAATTTGGATTGAGTTGGACTGTGTTGCAAAATAAAAAAGATCAATCCAACCCAATTAAGTTTCATGAAATTGGATTGAATAATAGACAAAACTCAACACAACTCATACCACATACACCCCTAATTTATTTACTTTAAATCCTACTCATTATTAATTTTATTTTTATAAATCATTTTTCCAAACCTAAAAATATATTATAAAACTTAAGAAATAAAAAACAAAGTTTTTGTTTTATATTTTTAATTATTTTATTTTTTCTAAGTTCATGTTTTCATTATATTTTAATATATGAAGAAATGAATTGTAACAAAAGAAGAATAATAATAATAAATTATTAATATTTAAGATAAATAATTTAACTCTAACATCAGAAAATTAAAAGAACTATTTGTAAAAAAAGATAAATTTTAAGAATACAATTAAAATTTAAAGTGTCTATTTGTAAAAATGATAATTTTTAAGGATCAATTGAAACAAAAATAAATCTATTTATAAAGGAATAAAAGTTAAGAATTAATTAGAATTAAATTAAAGTTTAAGGTGTCTATTAAAAAAAGTTTGAAGAAATTTGTTTTCCTTAAAAGAATACAACTTCATCATATCATGTCCAATATCTTATTCACTTTCATATCATATATATATATATATATATATATATATATATATATAATATAATATAAATAAAAATATCAAAAATATAATTAAGCCATCAATGTGATGATGACATTAACATGGATCATGGATGGGAAATATTGCATGCAATGCATTACTCCATTTACCTGGTAAGATACGAAAATCATGCTTCTTTGTATTTATATATTTTATTTTCTTAAAAATAAAACAAGACATGTTTGAATATAAACAAATCTCGAAATAATTATGGTTTATTATACTTTGAATACCTTAAAAAATAAAGTGCGAAAATTAATTTTTAAACGTGACATTGGGATTTGGGGGAAACATAAATATTTGAAATTTGGTGTCGTTCCAGTGTGGGAAGAGAGAGATGGTAGAATCTGGAGAGCTCCGCAGGTATGGCACTGTATTAATTCGCTTTCTGATTTCTCTCTTTCTCACGTCGTTCCCGTTGAGTTGAGTTGATTGTTGTTGTGTGTTTCAGTCGAATTGCAGAGATTCAGAAGCTTTGCAATGCTAATGACGACGAATTGGACAATGACTCTGCTCTTCTTCATTTTCAGGTTAGGTTAGATTAAGATTAGGTTATTTACTGCTATTTCTCTTCTCACTCTCTCAATTCAATACAGACCACACTGCATCAGATTGATTCCGACTTCCATTCTATGGAAATTCAAGGTTACTCCCTTTTCTTTTTCTTTTGTCAATTCTCATCTTGTGTTGTGTCGAAATTGAATCTCAACTTTTGGTGATCCTCTACTCTACACTACAGATGCTTACCTACACCATCTAAAAGAGGAGCTTAACAACCTCCACCTTGAAACCGCCCAAGTAGCAAATCAGATTCACCTTCTTTCCAAAACTCACAACGATGGTCTGTCTCTTTCTCTGTCTCACTCTCCATCGATCATTCAGCTATTTACTTGTTTTTCTCCGTTCTGCAGATTGTATTCTCTTGGAGGCCAAACTTGAAGAAATCGATTGTTCTTTAGATTATAATGTCACATCCAAGGTTGCTACTTGCTTCTCTTGTAAAATAAACGCTTCTTTCTCTTCTAGTTATCATCATATTTTGACATTAGCTTTTAATAATTACAGTATCAGCAGAACACAGCTGAAGGCATTGATTCCCCTATGCTGGCAGATGATTGTCTAAATTTGACCGTTGCAAATCTAGCCAAGAATTTAGAGGTGTTGTTCACAACCCATGCTACTTGCTATTTATTTTCTTCTTGGGAAGTTGGGCATTCAATTGAATTAGTTTCAAAGACTAAATATTCTTTTTCTGGTTTGTTTATAGCCAGCTAATCATTTCGGTGGTTCTTTAGGATAGTTTGTTTATAAAGAATGAAGAGTATACTTTTTCCTTCTTATGTTTCAGCAATTCGAACTTGATAATAAGATTGATGAAATGAAGTTGGTTCTAAAGTCTCTCCAGAATCTTCAGTTTACAGTCAAATGGTAAGTTAAGCTACTTTCACTTGCACTTCAAATATTTATCTGTACTTCTGTTTTACGGCTTACTCATCTTGTTCCCTTGTTCAGGTTTGAAGTTGTAGAGCAGATTGAGGATGCATTCACGGGGCTAAAAGTGCTTGCATTCGATGAGAATTGCATTAGGTTGTCGTTGCAGACTTATATGCCAACATTTGAGGGCATTTCCTACCTACCGAGAATTGATGCTACCGTTGATGCAGCTGAACTGAATCATGAGTTATTAATTGAAGTTTTTGAGGGGACTATGAGGTTAAAGAATGTTCAGGTATCAAAATTGATCATTATCTTAATTTGACTTGCTTATGAGGAATCTATTTCTAATTTTCCTTTCATTAGTACTGCTTCATATTTGAATGTGATCCTGACATAACACAGCAACACATTTGCTTTTTTCTTTCCTAATCTCCTTTAACTTAAGTTTGTATTGTTGGATGTTTGATATGCTACCGTTTCTTTATGCCTTAAGAACAGCATATAAAAAACTTTGTTAATTTAATTTAGCAGTTTTACAATCCTTGTTATCTTTAGATGGTTTATTATTATGTTTTTGGTATTATTATTTAGGTTTTTCCAAATGATATATATGTGAACGACATTGTTGATACTGCAAAATTTGTCAGGTTTGTCATGTCCTCATTTTTTTTCTTAACCATGGGTCCAAGATTCCTTCTGGCCACAACTCATGCCTTGACATTCATTTACCGTGCAGCAAGTCCTCGTTGCAGTGGTTTATACAGAAAGTGCAAGATAGAATTATACTAAGCACACTTAGGCATCTTGTAGTAAAGGATGCTAATAAATCAAGGTGAGACTGTTTGGCTTTGATGTTCTTAAATTTGAATTATCATTTAGTGTTCTTTTTAAATTTTTATGTCTCAATTCAGATATTCACTTGAATACTTGGACAAAGATAACACTATTGTGGCTCATATGGCTGGAGGAATTGATGCGTACATAAAGTTGTCACATGGTTGGCCTATATTTGGTTCTCCATTGAAGCTGATATGTATAAAAGGATCAGAAGATTTGAAGAGAACTTCTCTAAGTTTTCATTGCAAAGTTGAGGTGAGAGAATTTCAATCTGTATTAGCTATGTGATCATTCTTCCTTTTGGTTTATGGATATGTACAAGCATTCTCAATGTGGTATCAGGGTTTTAAGCTCAAAATGTTCATACTTAATTGTTTGCTGAACCTATTGAAATTCCAGAGTAGCTTAGTCCTACATGTATTCTTCATTTCTTTTGGCAATAACTACAAAATTAATTCACTGGCGTAGCCAATGTTAGTCTAAATGGTGTAATTTTTCTCCTGAAGTGTCTATATAATAAGACAACTACCAACTAAGAAATAACATAAAAGGCCTTTGGGCCTATTATCTAACACCATTGAGGCATTGATGTTTCACTTATTAATAAAAGAAGACCCCAAATGGGTGACTGTCTCCTCAAGGTAGGCCCAACGGCAAGTGAGGCCTTTAATGATGTCCAGAACATTTGGGGATAACTGCAATTTAATGAGGTCCTGTTCGAATATTATAGAGTCCAAATTTTTGTATGTCAACAATGTTTCAAAAATATGATAAGACAACTACCAACTAGAATCAGTTTGCTCCCAGGAGTTTACAAAATGGTACTTGAATCCTTAAATCAGTGTCAACTTCGCAGTCTGTACTTTGGACCTAACAATTTGGAACACTAGACTCCTAGGTCTTTAAATTCTTGTATTTAAGTTGTATTTTTAGTATTACATTCTGAAAATTATAGGCTAAATGAATTCTGATTTAATGTTGATGTTAGGGAACGTGTTTTTGAAACACTTAATGAGTGGTCTTTCACATACACGCACCTACCTGATAGATTTTTGACAGGCCATTATTTGGTAGTATCTTTTTAAAATTTTCCAACGATGCACTTAATCACTTGCGTCATTTGAATTACAGCGGTTTGGCACCCAAGATATTTTCTCCTCATCCCATGTCTTTATTTTGCATTGAAATGTTATTCTGATCATGACCTGATTTGACAGTATATATGATTGGAAAATTTCCATGCTGACTTTCTTCTTTTGGGCTATTGATTTTTTAGAAGTTGGCCAATTCTTTAGATACCCATATTCGGCAGAATATATCAAGCTTCGTCGATGCAGTTGAAAAAATTACTTATGGAACAATTGCCGCTTAGTCTTCGGGTCGGTGATAATTCAGGTTAAGGATATTATCATATTTAAGATGCTAATTGTAGATGTACCTCTAAAAAACCTTAATTTGTGGTTGAAATATTGCTTCATGTGCTGAAACTCGTTTTCTACTGGATGGAACAAATGTTATTAATGTCTTGTAAAGATGATTTTCTGCAATGTAGACATGAAAGGCATGCCAAATAGGCATATTTGACGTTTGAATGGTCGGTCTGAAATAGCTAATATATTAGATATTGTACTGTGTTGTGACAAATCGTATTTGACGACGACGTTGAAAAATTTACCCTAAAGAAGAATCTCTATAAATGGGAAAAGAATAAAAAACTATAAAGAAAAATTCTCTATGAATTCTTGATCTCACAAATACAGTCTCCGAAGGATTTGAATCCTAATGTTTTTCTCTCTTGTTTGGCTTCCATTCTTACAAAATCAAATGCATGCTCAGAAATTATTGATGACAGAGAGAGGACACTTGTTTGTAAATCATCCATAATAAATTAATTTTATCCATGTGCTGAAAATAGCAATGGTAATTCAAGGCATACTTAACAGAATTCATCCAGATCGTAATAAGCCAGGATAAGTTAATAATGTCTTTAAAGTGACAAAGTATGACAACCATTTGTTTTAGTAAAATTGATTTTGAAAATTTTGACTTGTTTGGGTAAGATTTTTAAAACTGAGTTGAAAATGTTTCTAGGTATAACGTCTACAATTTTACCTAACAAAAGAGTAGAAAAAAACCGCTCTTTCATGTAGAATTGATTGTCTCCCTCCCTCAATGTGATTTGATGTCCTCAACTGTTGTTTGATTTATCAACTAAAGGAAAACTAAAAAAAATTAGTTTTTGTGACATTTAAAAAGTTGATATGAAACTTACTAAGAATTACTTTTTTTTTTTTTCAACCAATTTCTGAATGATATCAATTAGAGTACCCAAAAGTCATAATTATTAATGAAATTTAAGCAAATCTAAGATAAATAAATGGAATGGGATAGCCTGCAAGTAATCCAGCTAAATGAATTTGTCACTAGCAAAAAAAGATTTTTTTACTAAAAAAAGTAATTTTTTTACTAAAATAAGTAAGTTTTCAACTACTTAAAAAAAATAAAGAATAAAAGAAACTTCATTGAATTAACAAAAAGAAGGTTTTTAACTTAAAAACAATAAATAAATAAAAGGAAGTTCACGTGTTTGCTAACACAATATAAATTTAGAGAAGTTAATATAAGAGAATTTTCACAAATTAATTTATCTATTAGTTAATCTTAGTTTATGACTAAATTATTATATTTTTATTATTATTTTATTATCTTGGAAGTGTTTGTAAATAAATTTATTTAAAGATATTTTTATTTAAAAATGTGCTTATTTTTCTATTTTAGATGGTATAAGAAGTCTCTTCAAGTAATTATATTTTAATTAAATATAAAAATGAAATATTATTACTCATTGAAAGTGTCTCTGTTGTTGTCGCTTTTTTATACAATAAATAAATCTATATGATGAGCATAAGCATATATAGGTGATTAAACTAAAGTGTGTGGAGAAGAAGGGTCTCAAGACTCTCAACAGTGAGTCCAGGTCCAAAGCCGAATAACACACCCCATTGACACGTTACCATATTCGCTGAGCACGAGTTGGTGACTCTCCATTGAAAAAAACTATATTTTTAGTAGAAATTTTTTAAAAAATCTTTGTAATTTGTATCCAAACATTCCTTTAATCATTGACTTTTCACCATGCATATCAAACAAGGGGAATGGCCAGCGGAGCAATGATAATAATCATAAATCAGTCAGTTTTAATTTTAATCCCCATACTTTTTTTATCCCTTTAAAATTTAAAATAATTATCTAACATACATTTTAATTTTGATCCTTATGGCCCGTTCGCCCTCATAGATGTGTAATAGCACTTTTCATGGAGTGTAACGCATATTTTATTGTGGCAAATGCAAAGGCAAAGAGAGCCAACTGGTGCTAATATTAGTTGATCTTTAGGATGTGAATGACATTTTTTTTTTACTGAAAGTAATGAAGATGTTAATCTTTTCATAAATAATGAAATCAAGAAATATAAATACAGTATATGTGAGATAATGACGCGGATTAACCAATATTTTAAATTAATAGTTCTAACTTAACATCCATGTGTGGTCAAGTTGGCAACTGACCATGTCTGTGAATTTCACCTGTGGCATAATTAATGGTTCGGATTTCAATAAAAAAAATACATGTTTCTTGGAAAACAATTTTAGACTCCAAATGGAGATTAACGACTAAAAGATTAGCAGGTTAACTAACTTGAACATTAAAGAAGACTTCGATTTCATTCCTTTTCTGACCTTCTCTCTTTCATAGCCCCCTACTACAATAACGACTACATAAGAAATGGTTGATATTAGGCTAATAAAAAAAAAAGAGAGTAACGTTTGCTTCATTTATTGGGTATCTTCTATCAACTACAGTGCAAAATGGCGGAGACATATCAATATCATCCGTCGATTTACATGATTGGCAAATGTGATTTGTGTGTGTATGCATAATTTTTTTAAAAATTAATTAAATTATGCAGGGGCATGGTGGAGGACGTAGTTATTGGGCAAAACCACATGTCAGCTCTTAATATGTTTTTATGGTTCAAAAAAGATAAGAGAATTGGGGGTAAATCAAAAGAGAAAGGCTTCTAATCTAATTTATAAAAAGAATAACGATCGATCAGGTTATGTCCTAAATAAAGGTTGTCACTTGTCACGTATAGACATGCTTCCTTTTATCTTCCATATTTCCATCGCATTTCTCGCTTTGATTTTTTTTTTTTTTTTAAATGTGTGAAATTACATGCTTGTTTAGAAACAAATTAATGTTTGTGGAGAGAAGCTATATAGATTCAAATTTGGTTGCTTTGAGGTGTCATAGTATTATTATTATTATCTGCAGGAAAGTGTGGATCGGAGGCGTGGGAGGGTTTATTTCCCATATCCTTAGTTCTGTGAAGGAGGAAGGAGCCCGATAATATTGTCACAAAACCACACAACTCAGTAGCAATCTGCGTTGCATCCTGCTTCGCCCATTCCTGCATATATATCAAGTCATTATTAACTATTGCATGATGGAAGGTTAGTTATTAACAAGCTGTATAGTCACCTTAAACATGATAATGCTGGCCACGATTGTAAATGATGTGAACATCACGTAGTAAACTGGTGACACCACAGCAGTGCTAAAGGTGTCCAAAGCCTGCAAACACGTTTTCCAAACCAACTTTGGTTACATACTTAATTATCACATTCATTTTAAAGTACCAAGTAATTAAGGTTCAATTGTAAGTGCGCTGGAAACTAATAGCATAGAGGTGCATGAATCCATTCCAGATTTCAGTCTAAGCTAAGCTTTGTTCATCCTTTAGAATAACGTGTTTAATTTGTAGGCTCACAGGACAATAGATTCAGTACTAAATCGTTCTAGTGTCTTATATATGTAGTTTGTAAACTTTCCAAGTGGTACCTACTAGATCACGAAATGCATATATATATGCAGTTAGCTCATCATAGGAAAACTAAAAAAATTAATGACATGACATGATAAAAACTTTTAGTACAAATAATAACACCTAAATCTCCTAAGGATTAATGGTAGTCTATTCATATAACATTATGAGAAATAAGGTGTCTGTTGAGGAGATGCTAACGGATATTAAACTATATAGATAGATAGATAGATAGATATCCCCATTATGAGAAATATTTGACTTTTTCACACTAGTACTCCGATCATAGTAAAAATTGAAACGAAACAATTACTCTGTCGTGATGGCAGCCCATAGTTGAAGCATTAATTTAATTTTAGACATATATAATGGCACAGATAAGAGCATACCTTGTTCAAGTAGTTAATCTGCAAAAGGCAACATCCTATCACAACCACTGTAAATATCCAGGTTTCAAAGTAAACAAATTGATTCATCCCTTCAAATGTAAGCTTCGAAGCGATTCCTACTGCTTTGACACCCATAACCTATATTATAGTAAACTAGCTAGGATCAGCATTTATTAAGTTTATGATATGTGCGTACGTATAGTTAAGCATTGAACATTAGATTAATACCGTAATGGAGCCGGTGAGAGAACATATTCCGATATACACCATCATATGACTCTGCCCATGGCTTCGCACAAAACGGAAAATAAGGACGCAAACTAATATCACTACAGCGCAAATGTAGACAATAAAACCTGTTCGAATTCGATCATAGGAAAATTTAAAAGAAATCAATTAAGCATAGGGTCATTAATTAATTAACCAGATATGAATGTCATGCATGCAACTAATGAAGGCTTATTACCTGGTTCTGTAGCAAGTTCCCACACTTCCTTGACAGAATGAATGTCTTTCTCTTGCGGTGCATGCAAAACAATAGATGTAGATCCCACCACACACAGAGCACACCCAAGGACGCCAAAAATGTGCAATTTCTCTTTTAATATGAAGTGAGCTAGCACTGAACTGCATCATATATATATCATCCACCCTGTAACTGTTTCTCTCTCTTAACTTAATTGCATGCACATATGTTTGTGTTGTGAACGAACAAGGCTATACCTACATATGTGTATATATATGTGTGTGTTGCTTACCTGAAAATGATGCTTAAAGCTCCCAAAGGAGTTACAAGGATTGCAGGAGCGAACGCATAAGCTGCAAAATTGGCTATTTCCCCAACGATCACTACAAAATGCATGATGTGATCTTAGGTAATATATATGTCTTAAAGAAGTTTTTTCAATATCAGTGGAAATAGAGACAAGGATCCGGACGTTTACGTCACAAAATTCTATGAGCTGTATGTGTGAATTATTCTGCACTACGAAAACTAAGGCCTAGAGAAAGAAAGAAAAAAAGATATACACTCTTATATATATAGCATACGTTGATTGATGCAGAAACCACTACGTTAATATAAATTAGAATTAGAAAATTGAAAATCACTAACTTGAAATCATTCCAGCCCACCACCACGGCTCATACAGATACGAATGCCCTCCCGTGGCTGATCAAATCAAAGAAAAATTGTTATATATGTTAAAATAAAATAAAAAAGTTTAATATGTGAATAACCCAGATGATATATGAGAGGGAACCTGCTCTGTTGCCGCTGTTGGCAGCTTTTTTAAGCCCCATTTTTTTAATTATAAAGCTAGAACCGATGAAAACAGTGGAAGAGACAGCCAATATAAGCCCAACTACGTTGTCGTGTGTTTTCCCCATGATATATATATATATCTGTTGTGTTGCATCAAGCTTGCAGGGCCAAGATGTCCGATCCAAAATTCCTTGACCTTAATTAATTTGATGCATGTATGTATATGCATAAAGATTAGAAAGAAATTAATTAAATGGGCAAGAGATAATTAAAACAAAGAGAAGGGAATGATTACCCTTTTCGTTGGCAGCCTGCAGCAAATAAGTATTGTAGCTAATAAAACCCCATAATTGAAGTAGTGATGTTGAATTGTTGATGATTATGCGATGTAGATTGAGATTATGATGATGTTTGTTGGGGCGTTCTCTCCAAAAGACAGAGGGGAATTGAGACGCGACGCAATAGGTAACGGTAAATTCGTTACCTATGCGTATGCGTCCCAGAAACAAATGCTAAACACAACCAGCTATTTATTTCATTCCAGTCTCCACCCTCTCTCATCACGCGACTTTGATTTTTATTTGACCAAATTAAAAAAACACCACGTAAAACAAATTTTATCAACTTTAATTTGATTACTGCATATTCTGTACTTAATTAATACTTCTATCGGCCAACCTACTTCAAATTCAAAATATAACATTACATTAACATGTGAATATTTGTTTTATTTACCCTGGTCTGCGCACCAGCCCCATTGTGTGGTTGTATATTAAATTTGTCTTAACTTTATAAGAATTTTAAAAATTAATTAATTTATTAGTATATAGCACTAAATTATCCTTTACATAAATGAAAGATATAAAATTGATTTGAGGATAAAAAATTTAAAAGGGGAGGGATATGTCAAGAGTTTGAATTTTTTATTAATAAAAATTAACAAATTAATCATTAATATTTATCGATAAAAATTAAAAAAAATCCTTAACATAAATGAAGCATATTCTTATTTTTATTTAAAATATTTCTATTGACTTTGGTAGGTACATTATTTTTAGGAGGGAAGTATGGTTTTAAAGAGTTCATTACTGAGGCGGGGTAGTTAAGAAACTTTCGTCGTTTTGCCACAGTTCACAAAAAATATTAGCAGAGTGCCAGTCGAAGAAAATAATTTGGCGAAATGCCACGGCGCATAACTCGCTGGGAACAGAAGCGCACTAGCTGGCTTACCTGGCATGCATGGATTGGCTGCATGGGGTGGCGCTGGTATGGTCTGAGCTCGCTGACAGCCATGGCGGATTCATACTTCGCTGTGTCAGATAGCGAAATATAATCCGCTGCTCCGCATAGCTGATTACGCG
>PYAF01003302.1:6492533-6527487 GCA_007407185.1 Glycine tomentella | reverse complement strand
ATATTTCACATACTCCGCAGCCCATCCCACCAAATTCAAAGGATAACTGTACCTAGTTAGCTATAAGGGTTAGCGGATTACACGTAGTTAGCTACAAGGCCCAGCTAACTTGTCACCGTCAGAACTAAGTTAGCTACTATGCCTAGCGGAATCTGCACCTACTTAGCTAGGAGGCCCAGCGAATTTCTCTTTACTGTGCTATGTCAGACACATACTTAGCTATTAGATGTAGCTGATTAGGTTGGCCAGTAATTGAGTGCCAACTCAGCCAAAGAAATCCGCTGGACAGGCTTGCGATTTTCACACCGTGGCACTTTGGCAATTTTTTTACACGGCCTGGCACTTTGCCTAAATTTATGCACAGGTGTGGCAGTTTGAAAGATGTCTCGGGTAGTTAATGGTTACTAAATATTTACATGCACAGTGCATTTTAAATATCTTGTAACCATTGGAGGAATATTCTGTTGGAAGGGTGTTTTGGCTACTTTTTTGGTATGTGGCTAGGGTACCCACGTTAATATAGTTTTATTTTGCTGAAAAATATATTTTTATTGACTTTAATTCTTTTAATTTATTTCATAAAAAATCTTTTAATTTATCATCATTGATATATTTATTGTTTTAATTATTATTATAAGCATGCAAAAGAGGTAAAATAGTATTTCAAAAATGCTATACATACAAAGAGTGTACATTCTTTTTTTTTTCTTGTTATTAATTTATTGAATTCAAATTACTCATAAATTATTATGATAAAAAAAATCATAATTAGAGTTATCGGAACTGGCTTAGTCTAATGGATTAGCATGATGGCCCACCAAGTCAAATCAGAGTCTAAAAATAATAGTCTAAAACAAATTAGTAATTTGACTGGACGTGAACCTATAAATTCCTAGCTCAAACGCTATCAAGTCTATAATTTAATAAGATAGAGTCATTTATTAAATATTTTTATTTTAATCAAATAAATTTATAAAATAACAAAATAATTTTTTGGAAACTTGTCCCACACACTCTAAACAATATGTTATAGAAAAATTTATTCTACCGAGAACAATTATCTCCACCTAATTATCTCTCTCATTGGTTCATGTGTCTATTCCATACATAAATCATTTAATACATTTCTTAAACACTTAGAAAGTGTTTCTTAATATGGAATGGAAAAAATTATAAATTTGTGGAGGATTAAACCCGTTATTATCTTTACATTTCATATGATCTTTTTTTAGTTCATTTCTTCTTCATTTTTTTTTCTCATTCTTTCACCATTCTTTTTCTTTTATCTTATTTTTCTTTTCTTTTGTATTATTTCTCTTCTTCCTTTTTTTCAACTTCTTTGTATCTATTATTGAGTTCATATAACACTGAGTTTAATTAATTTAGATTAAAAATATTGTTGTTGCAGATGTTGATACTATGATAAAAATATTATTATTCTTTATTAAATTATATAATGTAATAAATAATTAAAATAATCAAAAAAAATATGCATAACTTTTTATTCCTAAAAAACTTATCTAAAAAATTTTAATGATCAACATACAAATTTTATTCATTATCAAAAAATATGATTCTCGAAAATGAAAAAACTTCTCTTTTACCAAACACCTCCTTTCCTTTAACGCTTTGTTATAATTCCTGTAAATTATTTTTATCATCATTAAGGGAATCCATAGGTCCCAAAATAGACCATATCCTTATAACTAATTGCCACCAAGTTTCAAGTTTGACCGAATGTCTCTGTATATATTTCCCCCCATCTTCACACGGACATTTTATATCTATTAAATTCAATAGCAATGTCTTTCGAAAGTATCTACAAAAACTCATTTTCCAATAAATAAAATTTGTTGTTTGTCCCTTATTTTTCCACTGCGGTGATCAGGTGTTGGCAAGGTGATCCAGGGGCAAACGGATCTTAATATCATAGAAGACCAAAATAGCAATGAGTTTATTGAAGGATGAGTTTATTGAAGGATTAGTTTGCAATACTATAAGTTAAACCACCACAAATTTTTGGTACAAATTGCATCACGCAAATACATTCTTATTATTTTGAAAGTGGACATTGTACCAAGCCCTTTTGGCGCGGCATGCATGCAACAAACTCAAACACAATCATCCTCATGAAATGTTTTTTTTTTTCTTTCTTTCTTTCTATATTGTCAAAACGCCTTCAGGCAGGGCAGAGTCCGTGGCAGCACAGAGTTTGGATAATTTCAACTTGCTAACTTTCAATCATGGAAGTTAAATTTGTTGGGACCATATTAATCTCTCTTCTAATTTTCATGTTAGCACATGACAATCTAGAATGATCTCAAACATTCTGATTGAGAGGAACGGTCGGTTCAGGAACTGGATCTTGGTTACCTTCACTATCAGATGGTTGTGATTCATGTTTGGCAGCAGCCTGCAATACCCGGTTCTGAACATCTGATGATGAAGGTGATGTAGGTAATCCTAAGCCATTTGATTCTAATTTTCCAGCAGCCCATGAAAATGCTTGTGCTCCAAGTCGAACAGGAGAAAGCAACAACCTTTGCAGGAAAAATAAGACAATAAGGTCAAATTTCGTAACAGATAACACAGTAAAAATGCTAAGAAAGAATATAGAAGCTGGTAATTTTTGTTAGCTGCTACTCCCACTGGTCTCAAATACACATTTTTGAAAAAAAGTTAGAATCTCAAATATTAGAAAATTCCAACTAAGGGAATAGCTGCTACAAAACACATTTTTCTTGGTCTTAAATATAAGAATATTCCAACTAACTTTACTTTATTTAATGTTGTTATCTCTAAAATAACCTTCATTAAATTGAGGTGCTAGTTTCAATGACCCTTTCTTATCTTTGATACCAAGTTCCAATGAAGGGTAAGTTGGCAAAAAATTATACTTTTATTGAAGTCGATGCAATTAGATGTGGTTAACTAACTTTCTTAGTTAGTGCGCAATATTTTTTTTTCTTGTAGTTCAGACCAGAGGGAGTATTTCCTAATCTAAAACATATCTTTCTACACAGAAGATTTATTATTTATTAAAAAAAAATAGTTTTCCATTCTTCTGGGAGAGATGTAATAATATCAGACCAAAATCTTCCCTAATTTTTTTACATGCTTGAGTTGAGATCTAGTATATAGCAGTTTAAAGGTAATTGGAACAAACACCAGCCAGATTGAAACTCTCCTAGTTACAAGTTTCAAAATGTATTATTCATATTTATGCACAAGTCACGTTTAATATATCTTATTTATCAGGGCACAATTAACATTTCTTCCATGTATACTATGTTCCAATAAAAAATTTCTAGGTAAGTAGGTATTAGTAAGCAAAATATTTATCATTCTGAACAAAAAAGAAACGTCATGCCTAAAGAGTTGGTTTAGCTACATGAATTCCAAAATGAATAGTGTTTGTATATGTGTGTGTGTCACATGCGAGATGTTCATGTATATCTGTCTAGGGGGGCATATGAACACATTTTCTGATCCATTCACATGTCTAAAATCATGACTTTTGCGTTTGTGCAATAGTTAACATGATTCATAACATATAGGCAAAAGTTCAAAACATAAAAAAGACGACTGTGACAAACCTTCCATGAATATTAAGATAACTTGGTCATAAGATAATATTTAAATTACTAAAAGGTTGTCTACTTTCATGATTATATGACCAAATATCCATCATGAAGTATACTTACCTCGCATCTTGTTTTAGATCTTCTGAGTTTTCATATGAAGAAACCCGCAAATAGATGGTCTGGTATACAGTGAACCATTGGTAAGGAAATGGAAAATCTCTGATGTTATTGACCAAGAGACTATAAAACATGACAGAACATGAGAATTTCCCAGCACTAGCCATGTGATTTCAAACATAAGTGGGTATATAAACTAAACTCTCACTGAAAATTCTCAAAGAAACAATTTGAAAAGCACTTGCTGAAAGGAAAATGAACATACCAAACCGAGGCCAAATGCACCAATTAACTGTAATGTCTTCTCCCACTCTGAGACAATATTGATTGTGCTTTGTCAGATCAGGACAATTAAAAAAGCCTCATCCCACTTGAGGATGGTGAACAATAAAGTGATGGGAGTCTTTAGGTTTTCATTAAAAAGAAATCATAGACATTGAGTCACTCGTGCATGATGTTTGATGGATTTAGAGCTTGAGTTTAAGCTACAGAATCAAAATGAATTTGCATATACTATATAACCCCTTAATAATAGTGTGAGAAAAAGTAGACCAATCACTAATCAGCTTCAACAAAATCTAAGCATATAAATGCAGCACCTATAAAAATGAAAATAAAATAATTTAAAATTCTACAACCTCTGGCTACTGCCATAGAATTTGGATGTGACCCAAAAATTAAAGTTTCAAATCCTTAGGTCTTAACAAATTGATTGTTTGTGACAGAAAATGCACGCACCTAATAATGCATACAGCCCTGCAATAAGTACCTGAGTCAAAAGTAGTTGCATTTATTAGAATATAATAAAATTGAATGCAATCATGTAACTATTTCCAAATCAAATAAAAATATGAAAGAAAATATTCCTTCATGATATCAAGGAGTAGGGAAAATATTTATTTAAGATTATTGTCTATTACATAGGAATATTTAGTTACATATATTTTCAAGAAGAAATAAGTAAATTTCTGAAAATGTTAGAACAATGGAATAAATCAAATAACTAGAAACCGTTATCAAATTCTCTCCCCCCTCCCCCCCTTTTTACTTTTCTCAACCCAAATTGCTCCACTGGAATATTGTTTTCTACCTCCACATATCATGTTATGAAACAACACGAACCTTATTAAATTGACTTAACATAGAGAAATCCAACCAAATTGACAAATAACAATTGGAAAATCATGAAGATGTCATTCAAGTAACTTGACACTTACTGTACCATAACCTAAAAGTTGCCAAGGAGAAGAACTAACATCCTCCAGAATTGCTTCAGCTTCCTGTACATGTACCGAAATGCATGTGCATCAATGAAAACCCAACATATATAATCAAGCTAAAGTTTCTCTTTTAACCTTTTATATGTCTTCAAAATAGAAGCATAAACACAGAAACAGATGGGACCCAGGACACAAAAAGAAAGAAATCAACAAAAAGCAGTTAGAGTAGTTACAGAATTAGTTAGCTAATAAAGAGTAGTGAAAGAATTGGTTGGGTAGCTAGCTTGAATGGTAGGAGGGGGTAAAAGAGGACTCCTTCTGAATTTTTAATATTGGAGAAACCAGCACTAGCTCAGTTGTAAAGGGAAAAACGTTGGAAGGAGTGTTCTCTTTTTTCTCTGCTTGCCATTCAATCAAATCATCACAGATGCATTCTTTAACTTTCTCTCTTCTCGGTTTTCTAACACCTCTTAAATTTCAGGTTCTGTTTTCGGGTTTGTAACTGACACACACACAGGAAGTCTTACAAGAATAAATAGAAAGAAGGCTGGCATAAATCTTAATTATTCAATACAATGTCAGAGATAAGCAACTGCTGGGTTAGAAAATTATAGTTTCACTTCTTGTCCTAAAAGAAGATTTATAAAGCAACTGCATTCTTTATAAACTCCTAAATAAATGCAATGGGACTACTTTAAAGTTTACTAAAATGAAATGCAGAATCATACATGGTTGCAACTTTTGTATTAATTTTCAAAAGACAAACAATGAAACTGGAAGGAGGTAGCTAGGTAATGGCTTACTGTAGAAATCAATTCTGTGATTTTATGCTTTTAGCCAAAAGGTTAATTTACAACAAGGAACTTATAGGCATGGTTGAAGCACCTAAGTAGCAGCACCATTACCTAACCTATATAGAGTTTTCATCCCATTACTTTTGGATACTCAAGCTAACAAAATTGGTAAAGATACAGATAAACAACAGTAGTTTGACGAATACCTCATTGAGGATGGAAAGTGCTGTCTCAGGTTTGAGTTCCTTGATGCGGAGACCTTGTTTCATCCAAGACTGAAAGCCACCTTCAACCAAGTATGTATTCTGTAATATCATATATAGGTTGTTAATTTTATGATGCTCCATTATATGGATTTGATTTCAAAGTTACTGATTAAGTGGATTGTGCAGAATGTATCTGTTAATCAACCTGGGCAATACAAACCACCTCTAAAGCACAGACACTTGAATTAAAAGGATCTGTCTCTATGTCTATGACATATCTGACAATCAGCATTTGTGTTGACAATGAAGGACTAAGTATTAGTTTGAACATATATGAGTTAGGGCATCTGGAATTCAATCAAATTCATTTTTTTAATTTTTTTTTTTTTCATTTACAGTTTCAAGCAATTAAAGACTCGTGTCCTTTGCTTGAGTATCATGAACTAGCTCATAAATCATCATATTTTAACCTCAGTATGAGTTCAATCCATTCTCATTCAGAACTATCATGTTATATTTGATATTAATGATAAAGATACCGCTAAGGGTGAAATCAAGCAGAAACTGAGAGTCAAGTTATGTGGAATAGTAGGAGTACATTTACCAGAATTTTTCATTATTATTATCTTACTTTTTCCCCATGACAGAGCTCTTCAACCCCAATCTTTAAATACAAATGTCATTTTCAAGGATTCTATATCAGATATGGAAGCAGCATAAACTGTTCTTTGTTACCTAGATCCCAAATCCCGTAGTACAAAGCTAAACTCAGCAAAGAATTTTATGAAATATATCAGTAGTTTTGCAGCAAATATCTCAGCAGGTATTGAAAGACTTGCCTTGACCCCAATTTTCCTCAAGGATCTTGCAATGCCTTTAGAACGAGAACCATCAGCATCCAAAACTATAACCCTGGAACTGTCCTATTGGCCAGAGAAAATAAGATTTTGAGACATCATTTCTCATGTCAATTCCTGATCACATTTAACAAGTATTGGACTATAGACACAAACTTAACACATTGAATATGTGACTATGTCTTACCATGAAATTTTACCTATTGTAAGGTGCAACATATCTAGGCACAAGCACATTAAAATCCCCATTTAATGTCCTAGAAAAAATTAAAATAATGAAACTGCCAAAAGACAATACTTATTTTATAAATACCATATAACTTTAGTAAGTAGTTATTGGTATCCCTTTTAAGGTTCAATACTTTCACACAATAATATTAAAAAAGAGAGAGAAATTGAAGGGCATGTATAAAATTCTGTTTTGCAAAGAATGTCATGTAGAAGAAAATCTTAAAAGAGGAAACATTTTTGGGGTTATTCCATGTACTTTCCCATAATTTTATTCAGAACAATGGACCCTATTCCCAGGTACAAAGATAAACACCTTAACAATCTTCAAATTTCGGATAATAGCAGCAATCAAGGAATCATCAAGCTCTCTACCACTCTTCAACAACTTGCGTATGGAGCCATCAACCTGAGAATTGCATATGTTATATTAGCAGTACACAGATTATAAATTAATTGTTAATCCATATAACAAGCAACCAAGAATCTGGTTTTGTTCCATTTAACAAAGTCAAGGTGTACCACAATTATCCCAGTCACATATTTTAAACATTATTGTGCTTTAAACCAACCTCAAGAGGAATTATACTTGCATAACGAAACCTAGCAGCCCGTCGGAGATCAGGAATTCCATCTTTTTCTCGCATTTCCTGCAGAAAAAAAGGAGCAGTAACTCCATTGGTCAACATATCAAAATAGTTAGCCAAACAAATGCAAAAAGATAGGAAAACTTCCAAAATATGAGGAGACCATAGTTTGAGTTTGGAAGAAGTGTTGAACAAAAATAGAATGGGTATCAAAACACAGGGATGGTCAGACTTTACCTTCATAAATTATACAAATGTTTTCCTGCTATGAATAAAAGCCAGAAAAATTAATCATAACTTGCCTCAGAGCGGACATCAATAAGTGTAGCATTTGCGTCCTCAGCCAAAAGCTCAAAAGCTGATTTAGGGGACAAATCTCCTGAGTAACCTCCATATGTCCACAACCAATAAAAGGCCCTGCATATCTATGCAATCTATTACAGAGAGTGTTTGTGATGGAAATTTTATTCTTCAATAGACTAATAACAAAAATTTACTTTTGAGGAAGGAGAAATTCACATACCATAATGTGGCTGAAGAGCCTACAAGAACAACAAATGGAATGATTGGGTCATTTGGATCCAAGCCAAGACTCTTCTCCAATGAATAGACAGCCATGTATATCTGCCAATGGAGCATAAATTGTCACAATACATAAATAGACTAGAAACAGCTAACAAATTTAGAATGTTTGTGAAATAAAACAGCAAATTGAGAGCATGGATTCAGAATATTTCAACCACCAATAAGAGCAAGGAACTTCTTAAGCAAAGCTGATGAAAAGGCACCCATGAAGAAGATGATTTGACTCAACTTATTAGATAATTCAAATGAAGTTCAAACAAACATTAACCAATATGAGATTTCAAGGGAAGTTAAGACTTAGAATCAGGTAAAGTTGAGTAAAGTATCTAATTGAAACTTCTATTATTCCGTAAAATGTTACCCTTTGAGTTGCAGACCCAACAGGCCTCAAGATTTCTGTTGCTTTATCTTCATATACATTGACTGTATCCCTAATTCCTGCGGGAAGGAGCTCCTTGGCTGAGCCATATAAGTAGACGACATAGGAAGCCCCACTTGATAGAGAACTCTCTACAACTACAATTGTGCGGCGCAACACATCAATTGCCACGGCAGGTGCTTTATTTGTGACTCCAGTCAGCTCACTTGAAAAGCTGGATAATTTCTTATTTGCTAATTCCCCTGTTTGATCAACAGAAGAAAATGCCTTGCTAAAAGTATTATCTACAGATTCAGTAGCAGTTTTAACAATAGAATCTACAAAAGAAGTGGCTGTATCCAGTGAGCTTCGTAAAGCATTTTCTCCCTTATTGATTGAGGCATTGAATGATTCATTGATTCCAGCAACAAGGTCTCCAACACTTGCTTTTGTACTGGCTAATGATTCATTGTCCACATTAATAGAACTAGGACTTGGTGCAAAGTTCTCTGGCATTATATCCACAGTCGATAGTGTTTCTGGTTGTGCTGGTGTCACTAATGTGTTAGATCCTTCAGTTGCCTGTTCTGCAAAGTTCGCAAGTTCATCTGGCACAGTAGATAAATGATAACTTTCCATGTGTCTGACTTCCCCATTACTCGGTGAATGATGTCCATCTGTCATCACTGGTGAATAACTCCATGTGCTTGTAAGGTATCCAGGTTCACTTGAAGAAAAACTGCCCAATACTGTCTTTGTAGCTTGCACTGCAAATGAATTTCTCAGTGAATGAGCTGCATATTGTGAAGCCAAATGCACACCTTCTTCAGCTACACATCTGCTCTCAAGATCCTTTCGAATTGGGTGCAATCCCCCAAACAAGGGAATCTGCAGGAACAAGATCAAATTGCCTCAAGTAAACAAAAACTAACAAACAGTGATAGATAAATAAAACTGAAGTATTTCCATCTCAGAGATGCCTAAATTGAGTTCAAGAACTCAAGGAGACAAGTTTTATCATTGATGGGTATGCTGAAGAAAGCAGAAACACAGAACATTGTTAGAAGACTGAAGAAATTGACCTGGGAAGATGTGGAATAACTTGGGGTGGCTGAGCAAACAGGCAACATTCTCATATTGATGATCACTGTAACACATCAATCAAACATAACCCGCTATCATCCTCTTCCTCTGCTTAAAATCAACACATGCATTTGTTATTTTACAAATTGGAGTAACGATAACCATGATTTTCAAAACAAAATGTTATTGTACTCCAAATCCGATATCAATTTTGAGTTTCAGAATTACAAGCATCCAATCCAAATTAATATAATAATGTGTAAAAATGGCAGGCACTGACCTTAGATCCTTTGCGTTTTGCGTGTTCGTTTTGTTAATTTGTTGTTTGAAATTTGATTGAGCTTAAGGTTTATTTAAAAAATATTTGTGGAACATTTTGGTAGATTATCCAAATGGAAAGGGAGGATATGGTGGAACACGCCCGGCTCATCCTATTTGCTTTCTCGTTTTGTCTCTTATGCACCATAGACACCACAGAAACTCACATCACACATGGATCACTCGTTTTGATGCCAACCAAATTTACTGACACTGACACTCCAATGGAAATAAGTTCGATCATATGTGTATAGTTTACAATTTCAAAAACGTTTTATGTATAATTTTGAGTTTAATATTTATAATCATAAATTAACGATGTCACAAATTTTTATGTTGTTGTTGTGAAGTATAATCATTAAATAATGATGTAACAAATTGACAATAACGCAAGTTATCTCATTATTAATTAATTTGATATGGTATTTACTTATACTTTTTTAAAAATTATGTTTTTAATTTCTTATTTTTTATAAAATTACTTTTTGTGTGTTATTTTTTTCACAAAATTCGCTTTTGATTTCTCGATTTTTAGATTAATTTTTGCCTCTTAATTGTGTTTATCATTGTTTTTAATCCTTATTACCATCAAATATCATTATATTAAGCGATGATGTGGTGGTAATAATTTCACAACTTGTTATTTGTATTACTAGTTTGATTAATATTCACGTGATAAAATGTTACTCATTTAAGATATTTTTGAGCAATTTTAAGGATTTACAAAAAAAAATGACAATACAAAACTGCCAAAAAGGATTTGAAATTTTGAAGGAAAAAAATTAAGATGTAGTAAGCAAAATCAACAATCAACAATAAACCAAATTACAAACACTTGAAACTTGTGACATCGAAACTTGTCATTGTTTCACCACTATCACCTTATGTTCACAGTTTGTGCAAAGCATTACACAAGGAGTAAAAGTGTTTGTGGAAGCAAGATTAAAATGAGGAGAATTTGATGTTTGTTTTAGAAGTGAGTTAGGAGATTAGGATTAAGAAGGATACAAAGGGTTTGGATTCATCAATTCAATGATTTACTATTGGAATAACAATGTGAACTAGGTATGACAGGCTGATCTATCAGCCCACAATGTGATAAGATCTTTAGTCGTCATTATATTAAATAATTTCAAACTTTAAAAGTTAATAAATTACTGATATTTTTAACGTAGAATAAAAAAAAAATATACAAATGAAACTTTTAAAAACATAAAAAATAAAAATGAAAATTTTGAAACTTAAATATACCAAAATAAAATAATAATTAAATATAATGAACAAAAAATGACATAAAATAACCATTGTAATAGATTTTAACTCAACACTTCCCATTGAAAGCAAGGACTTGCAAAATGATGAAATAACCAAGAAAATTTACAGGAAACCGAATAAATGAATCCGGCTACCAAGACCCTTTCCCCCCTCTCTATCATACACATTCTAGTAAATAGGATTTCTATGTGACAAAACAAAATTGTGGTCTAGTTTCTCTTACATGCTCATTCTCAATTAGCAAGAACTAGCTAGCTGCCCAGGCAAAGATCTAGGCAAAAATTAATTTTTGGAAGAAAAAAAAAATTTGCACGAGCTTGCACGTCTCTTCCCCACAACCTGCGGCTGCCTTTCTTTATGAAGTCTAATCTGTAAATGAATTACTATGTCATCGCGTGAAGTGAGAACTACTGCTCCAATCAAGCCTCCAGCAATGCACCAAACATGTAAACACTTATGACAGATGCTTCCCTCCAACCAATTAAAAATCAAGGCAAGCATTATTTGTTGCTAGCGTGCAATTAACAAAAGAATGCATCAGAAAATCAGAATCAACTCATGGCTCCAGATGATGTCGTTCCTCTCAAACGGAGGGTTCCTTGAGCAGATCAGATATTTTTGAAGTAACCTTTGCCACTTAAACAATCAGTCAGTATGGAATGACATATGGCAGAGCAAAAATATCTGCTGGCTCTATATGCACGGCTTCTGCCCATACCTGTAGTGTATCCCCAACCTCTGAAGATTTCACCACAGGTTTTCTTTCTTGCCAATGACTGCTGCCAAACAACCACTCTTGGTCATCAAAATCAGACCACTCATCTGCTTTGGGTACGGAATATACCTGACTTATGTACTTGGTATCTGGATGAGGTGGTTTTGCAGATGCTTTACTGAATGGAGCTGGCATGGTAGCAGTGGGAGTGGGGGGTTTTGAGGAAACTGCGGATGGTAGAACTTCAATGATGCCATTTGTCCTGCCTTTTTTGTTATCAACCTTGATATTAGAGGCTGCTGCTAGCCTATTATCAAATGTATTCTGAAGGGAAATTTGGCAGGGTTCCAATATCCTCCCATTTTCAGGGAGATGGGAGGGAGAGGGAGAGGGCTTTGGCAACTTACTGGGCCAACTTTCATTTGCTGTCAGCAAATTCAGAAATGAATGTCAGCCAAAACAAAATACAATATAATAGAAAAAATATATTAACCATTAAAATATGAAAATAATTATGTAGCAACATTAGAAATCTAACAGAATCTCATAGGATGTAGATATCAGCTATTAGGTCAATGAAATAATATTTTAAATCTAACAAGAGAAACGTTCTAGTTGATCTAATTACAACCAGAAGGGATCATTGAACACCAATAATAAAATGATGATCCATCATGTATGACACTCACCATGCATAATTCCATTTGATTCAATGTCCTTCCGTTTCTTGAGATTTTCCCCAACAGCAGAATTTTCATAGATGTGCCTGGAAACCGGTGTGAAAGAATTTGAACCTAATGGACCAGTTGTGCTGCTTTCTTTTAATTTATTCTGCTGCTCTCTGTTTTCATGTTCAGCATGATCCTTTGCTTTGTCCTCCTTTTTCTTTTCTTTACTCCTGTCTTTGTCCTTCCCATGTCCTTTTTTCCCCTTCTCTTTATTTTTCTTTTTATCTCCGTGTTTATTTTCTTTTTTTTCCTTAACCCTCTCTTTTCCTTCAACTGTTGCTTCCAAAGGTTTGTAAAAATTACTTTCCAAAGATTTGGGCATTTCATAAACCCTGGGATGAAATTTTCCATTATTCTGAACTGTTGTATTTCCAACTGGTCGGGACTCAGCCCAGATTTCTCTCCTATCAACTATTCTAGTATCAATGCCCTTATCCTGAAGCCTTTCCTTACCATCAGGCCAGGTGCTACTACCCTTAGTAACCAATCTAACAGCTCCCTCATTCTTTCTGTGTCCTGCAATTGTAAACTTTTGAGCCAATTGATTCTCAGCTCCTCCATCATTATCCCTAATCCTCCTTTCCAACTCCAGGAGAAATTTAGAATCCTTGTTTTCCTCAAACAAATGATTATTCTCTCTAACCTTCTCTCCATTGTTACTGGCAAACTGTTTGGTAAGTTTATCCTCAAGTAAAACAACCTTATCATTTGGTTTGATTTCCTTTTGATGTAGTTTACCTGAATTAGGACCCTGAGCTTGTCCTGGAAATTCTTTCTCAATTGCAGCACTGGTTTTGCTCTTATCTTTATCTCTGTTCTTGTCCTTATCTTTCTTTTTTTCTCTGTGTTTTTCTTTTTTGTCCTTCTTTTCCTTACGCTTTCCATCCCTTCCTTCTTTGTCTCTCTTTTCCTTATTCTCTTTGTCCCTTTTCTCTTTTTTATGCTTTTTTTCTCTGTGCTTTTCCTGCAAGTTGTATGGTGAAATTTGATATCAAGACTAATAATCAAATGAGGAAACAAGCAAAATGACTTTACATTACATGTCCATTCCATCCTGAAAATAAATACAAAAGGGAATAATATCCACAGAAGAACCATAACAACACGGTCCTTGAAGATCCAAGAAAGAAAAGAACAAGACCATTAAATGCTCACTCTTCTACATAGAAAATACACAGCAACTAATCATTAATTTAGCCCTTTATAACCAAAGAAGAGATACAAAAAACAAAAATAAAAATCATTATTAAGCACAAGAAAAAAATTCAAAGCAGGAGACATAAAAGTCTCTCTAAAGTGCAAACAGACAATCATTTTACTTCCAATATCCACACATATAACATCTTAGCCCGTGGTCTCGACACTTGTTCTAAATGAAAAGGCACACCATCAAACACAAAAGTCATTGTTTTACATCAAAACCATGTTTTATCCTACATTCCACATGTTTATCATACAAAAGAAATGATATGTCAAAACCGTCCAATAATAGACATGCTTTAATTCTCCACAATATCTCTCTCTAAAGTGTAAACAGACAATCATTTTACTTCCAATATCCACACATATAACATCTTACCCTGTGGTCTCGACACTTGTTCTAAATGAAAAGGCACACCATCAAACACAAAAGTCATTGTTTTAAATCAAAACCATGTTTTATCCTACATTCCACATGTTTATCATACAAAATAACAAAAAGAAATGATATGTCAAAACCGTCCAATAATAGAAATGCTATGTCAAAACCGTCCAATAATAGAAATGCTTTAATTCTCCACAATATCTCAGCTCAATAACATATGTCCAACTTTCCCACAAATTGTCATCTATTACTTTTCCCATCTGAAGGACTCATAAGTTGATGACAATTGACAAGTAATTGTTTATTCAATTCTAATAACAGAATATGTTTTGACCCCTTCCCCCACTCCACATCAAACACACAGCACCACAAAATTGGCGAAAACAAAAAATCCAAAACAAAAGCATTATTTTACAACGTATGACAGACAAAGTGGGTTTCACTAATATTTTTTGTTTTTGCCCAGATAGATGATTTAAAATAAATGATAGATCAGTACTCCTGGCATGAAAATAGAAATCAAATTCTCTTTAGAGAGTAAACTTCCACGAATGCAGTAGAATGATAAGGATTTAGTAAAAGATATTAGTCTTAATGGTTTTCACCTGTTGGGGCCACAGTTATCAATCCTGGATGGCAAAGCATAGTGGCCATCTCTAAAAGCACCATAGTGGGATGCAGGATGACCACGATTAAAAATATAAATATTATATTACAAACTAAATAGTTTATACTATACTAAAAATATTCAAAATCAAAAAACAAAGTGAAAGAAATGCATAATAAATAATAAATCTCACTTATAATTTTACCCAGAAAAATGCATTAGAAAATGAGGAATAAATTACAATTTTACCAAAAAGAAACAGCTAAACATTGTTTTAGGTTTAAAATTGGGCTTTTGAAGCTTTTATCATATTAGTGCCTCTATAACATGTAAAAAGCCAATATTTTGGCCATTATTGCGACCGCAATGGCTCTATTGAAGACCACTCTGCTATTTGAATCCCATAGCAGGTCAGGACCACTTTGCTTTGCTACTCCACTATAGCACCAATACAGCACGCTTTTGATAAATATGATTCGGCCTTTGATCAATATAGTTTTTTTAAAATATTAATGCCTATATTTTCACTAATTTAAGTCTTGGTTGTTATTCTTAAAATATTAGTATATTTTTCCTTATTTTTCAAGACGAATTGGTACATATAGGTTTCATTTATCAAAGTATTAGTCCACAAGGGAACAGAACCTGAACAACTGAAATAAAAAAATCTTATTCCAAAGAAAGAAAGAAAAAACACTACAGGAATCAAAACCTAAGTGGGTAAAGTATAGGGATCAAATTCTTGTTTAAATCTTAGCATAATTTTTCAAAGGGAAAAAGTCAGTGGAATAAGAAGAGCATAAAAGCCTCTTCATGGGCAGAAAAAGAATTTATCTCTCTTGGAACTTGTACGTTCAGTACTATGCAACTTATCCATCAAAATACAAAATACAAAACTTGAAAAGGACAGGAAAATCAAACATGAATCTTGTAACATTGTAAGACAGAATGAGGCAACAATTATTGCGATGTACACCAAAGGAAGGATGCAAGCAACAAGAACCAACTTCCATCAACCAAGAGGTGCACATAACAACTTATCAAAATAAGGGGGACGGGGGGAAGTATGCCTCCAATCATCTTCTATTGCACCCAAATCCTAAATGAACAATGTCTTTTTACTTTTGCCAGTGTGATACATTCAAAAAGACCGTTTCAAATGTTTCAAGTTTATCAATTAAAATGGACCCTAAGCAAATCCAATTCATCTACGGTTCAGAACAAAGGGATGTACATAATTAAACCACATCATGGATGAGTTGTATTGATAACCACATAGCACGTATATTCTTAAAAAACAATTTGATGGACCATTCGCAAAGATGTATCTTATATTTAACGGCTGGATAGACAGGACAAAGACTGCTTGCTTCAATGCCATTGGCAGACGAGAACCGTAAAAGAAAGAGGGTAAATTTCATTTTTGCATCCCAAATCATGATAATGAAACAAAATGGACACTGTGAATATAAGGAAAGTACGTTAACCTTTGTCAGTAATTCCACGTCCTCTGTTGTAGCCTTCTTTTCATATCCCTTGTTTGTATATCCTGGTGGTGGAAATGGAAAGCAGCGCGACATTGCACAAAGTCCAGATATGTCCGGTGTATGTTCCTTGTAAAATTGAGAATATTTGAATTAGTTTCCAGTAACACTGTTCCAGAAAGGGAACCCGAACCAACCAGCAACTATGCTCTTGTCCATGCACCATGTCACCGCATTCATTTCCAACTTCAATATTCCTCCATAAGCCTCTTATTGACTGACTATAAACACAAATTATGGTGACCACCAAGGATTACTTTACTTGCCTTGACCAAATATGCAATCGGCGGAAACTAATTTAATAGAAAATGAAGGAATCAAATGAACATGGACCACTGAAGCTGACTAACAAAATTCCTAGTACGGTCGCAAATGGTTGAGCAGAATCCCAATAAGTATATGCTTAGGATTAGGGTCCGTCTTGGAAAGAGCTGCAATCAGATCCTCTGTGTGAAAAAAGGAAGACCCTGCCTGCGAGTAGAATAGGCTTTGATCAGTGTGTAGGGAATTAATATAGGCAATCCTCTTCCATGCTCATGTGAAACTTAAGAAAAAGCAATCTCCAAGTGGAAATGCAGAAGCAGGGTGTTTCGAGACCCACAATTGGAAGGTCTGAAGAGATCAGAGCTCATGCCCATTTCATGCAATCCCCGAGGGTACAATCCAATGAAACCCTAGAAAATCCAGTAACGGAAAGAAGCTGGGTAGATAGCCAGAGAGAAAAAGAAAACCCTAATTCCAATCAAGAGAGGATAAGGAATAAAAACTTGTTGGGTTAATAATAGTAGGTATCGATGAAAAGGGGCTGGGGTGATATTGAAAGAGAGAGTTAGTAGATTGTATTGTAGGATGAGGAGATAAGAATAAGATATCTCTTTCAGTATAATAATAATAAATAATAAATGGGGGAGAGGGAGAAAATAAGGCGAAAGAATGGAGTTGTGAAGATTCTGGGTTTTCTATTCTCTCTTCCTTCCCCTACTGCTGCAGCTTCTTGCCTGCGTCTCTCTTTGGCTATGTTATGTTATAATAATGGATGGTCCTTTGCGTTGTGCTGTGCTTCTCTCATGGCTTCCTTTGGTTCCTGTTCTACACACTTGCACATAAATGCCATCAATTCAATGATTTTTTTAAGTAAATGGTGAAATTCATCCCAGAGTATCATATGGCAATAAATTAATCCTTAATCAAAAATAGAAATTTAGTATATGAATGTGTAAAAAATTCTAATAAATTAGTCATGTTATTAAATTTGTGAAACAAATTTGTTGTTAATGTTTAATGTTAAATGATTAATTTAATAATAAGTTATATTTTTTAATATCAATTTGATATTAAGCTATGATGTTTAGACATCAATTTGTTATCTATTTGCTCTTTCAAAAATAAATTTCATTATCTATCCTTTTTTCTACTTTAATTTTTTAAAAGTAAGCTGATTATTTTGCCCACTATTCGGATGGGGAATAGAATTAAAAATACTCATAAGCTTATAAATTTTAATTAATTTAAACTTTTAATTTTTTTAGATAATATGTAGTAGAGTAGATAGAATTATTATGGTCAATAAAATTATTCTTCTAAATATTTAACTTAATTACATATTTAGGACTTGAACTTGATATCAATTTTTTTTTTGTTCTAGGTTAGAAATCCTGAGTATCTTTTAACCCATTAGATTAGAGATTAATTTTATTCTCGTGATAAGTGATTGTCGCTGACCTAAGAGAATTTTGTATAAGATGGAAATCAATCACATATTATTCCACTAAATAGATCATTGTTACTCATCTAAACACAATAAAATCTTATATCACCACACCAATCCTTTGAAATAAGTTTATACCACTCTAAAACAACTTTATACCAATTGAAGCATATACTTGTAGTAAATTCAATTTAATTTAAATACCTAAAGACATTTTAGGGCATATTCAAGTAGTCTTTTAGTATGTGCATTATACAAAATTAATGTTTATTTTATAAAACTAAAAGTTATAATAAATAAACAAATATTTCTAAATATATAAAATGCCCTTAAATACTGATAAGACATGGATTAAGAAATTAAAATAAGAATTTTTTTATTGAAAAACATAATTGGTTGGTGTACGGGCTAAGTGATCTAAAATCTCTTAGTCACAAACTGTTTATTGTTGTCGAGGTTTTTATTTCGTTTTTTGTATGGGCTTAAGGTTTTTGGGACTTGAGATTTTGTGGATTTACTATTCTCGATGTGCATAGCTTCGTACTGCACAAAATTTAGTGACTGAGTTTCTAAATTTTTTTTGGTTTACAGGTTTTATTAGAGAACTATTAGCAAGCATTTTCAGTCAGCAGCACAAAAGCCAATCAAAAATGAATACAGTCAAATCCAGCTCGATCATATGCATAATTTCAATTGCTAAACTAAGGTATGGTGTGAGACTATGATTATTTGAATTGAATATCAAGAAATATGTTTCATTTGTTTAATTGTGCCACTGAATTGAAGTTTTTTAAGTTAATGAGGTACAAGGTTATATATTTTATATTCAATTGATTTTATTGTATTGGAGTAAGATTCAACGTATAGGTTCAAAAGGTTTGTAAGTGTTTTTATTGGGTAATGGTATTGAAATTTTTTTAACACTTCCTCAAATGCCGTATACACTCATGAAATATAAATTCCATTCTTTTAAAAAAACAGATGTTAAAATTCTTAAATATTGAAATGCTTAACAAATAAGTGAAATGTCTTGAAAGAAATCTCAATCAACTGTTTCATCGGATCTTTATTTTCTCCACTCTCATTCATTTTAATACCATCTTTTGATTAAATGATAAACTTCATTCTCCTAATATACTTGTGTTTTTTTTTTTTTAAGTACCTAACATGTATATGTTACATTCAATTATACTTTCAATATATCATTCAAACGATTCAACAAGTTGTAACTAAATATTAAAAATCTATTATATCTATACATATGAGAATATTCAACAAGTTGTCACATGCATAGAATATATTAATGTAACAATTTAACTTAACTTCTTATATCATTCAAACAATTATTCTCAATATCATTAATTATAACTTGATTTTTAAAAAAAAATTATCAATAATAGAAAATAATATATCATAACATAAATTATTTTTACAAATCTAAATATAATTTATATAATAAAAATATTTATATATTATATAATTTAATTATAATATAATTTATATATTTAAAAAATTTATTTATAAATAAATATTTATTTTGTATAATGCACGTACTAAAATAGTAGTGTAGTATGTTATCTTTATTTTTGACGGCAAATAAGAGCAAAAAGATAAGATGAGTTTCTCCATAAGTAAAAATAAGCTCTCCATTGACTAATTTGTAGAAGCTCATCAATATAGTTTATCTAAAAGATGAGATGACATCTATAAATTAGCTAATGGTGAGCTTATTTTTATTTATGGAAAAGCTCATTTCATTTTTTTCTCCTTAGTTTTCTCTTCTAGAAGTATTTTTATAGAAGTTAACATCCAAACAACCCCAAGTATAGTAAAGTATGGAGTATTATCTTAAATGACAAACTAAAATACTACTAAAATTTAGTTAAATTAATAAATGATGGAGAGAGCCGATGATAAGAGAAGATTTTATATTTTGACAATAAAATAATAGAAGATAATAACGATGAAAAGAGGTTTGTAAAATTAGCGGAGAGTTGATCGTGTGCAGCGTAAGTAAAGATAGTCCCCAAGATAAAGCCGTTAGTGTTGAAAGTCAATGCAGAAAAAGTGGAAGCGAACCAATAGGAAGCATACAACAGTAGGGGTTGTAATTTTAAAATATAGACCTACATGCACAAGATTTCATCGCACACTCTATAAGGCGGAAGATATTTGCTACGCCATCGCCTGCGAGTGATATTTGAGCTTAAACCCTAGCCGTTCTCTTCATTCTTCACTTTGGTAATTTTCTTCTCGTCTTCACCTTTCTCCTATTTGAGCTTAAACCCTATGTATGACTTTGATGCATTTATCATTGTGGTTTTGCTGCTCTTTTCATATTTCCCCAATTTTTGCTGATTCGTGTTGATCGGGTTTTGGGGGGTTTTAATTTGTTTTTGGGTTTCTCTCTGATCTTGGAGGTTGGTTTAGGGTTTAGGGTATAACTTATCATGCTACTGGGTTGGCGAGAAGGAATCATTATGTCCTTTTGTTGAGGTTGCTTTATGATTTCTTTACTCTCTGTTTTTTTTTTTTTTTTTGTCTGCCAAATGGCGACTATAATGCCTGGAAAGTTGTTTTAGTTTTTTTGAGAAGTGAAGCTCGTGACCTTTTAGAATTTGTCATTCGGTTATGGCTATCATGATGATGCGTTTTTATTCTATTGATCCTTACAATAACTGGTTTCAATTTTTTGTATCAGGAAACAACCATAATGGCCTTCTGTAATAAGGTTGGAAATGTCTTGAGGCAGGGTGCTGCTCGCAGCACACAAACACCTGTTTCATCCATGCTTAATTACATTCGCTGCATGTCTTCAAGCAAGCTTTTCATTGGAGGTATTCACTTTGTTGGAAAAATAGTTGTGGATACAAACCACACACTTGGTCGCCAGTTTTCTTATGGTTTTATTGTTTTGGACTTTGCTATTATAGGCCTTTCATATGGAGTTGATGATCAGTCTCTTAAGGATGCATTTTCTGGCTTTGGAGATGTGGTTGATGGTAAGTTCAGCTTGCTTTCATTGCTGTCACATGGTGTCCAATTTCAGCCTGTCAGCCTCACTATACCATATGTTCTTCAGTTTCCTTTGATGTCATTATAATTTTGCCATGGCATTGTGTAAATCCTTGAATCAGCCATTGGGAGTCCACTGTGGTGCAACTTCTATGAATATAGCTATTGCAGTCTCAACGGGCTTCACATTTTTGTGACTGGAATGTGGGACTACACATTTATCTCTTTTAGCAATTGAAGTTTCAGTTAATATTATGCCAAAATAGCTGTTGATTCTTATTTGCATACGGCTTAACTTTTATGCATATATATTTGAGATTTTATTTTCCTGCAATGCTATCTGCTATAGAGGAATATTGTCCCCCATTCTGCTATTGATTTGTGATGCAGCCCTAGATTTTTTTTGGGCTGTTGGAATTTGTGTGCAAAAGGTCATTTTCTGTCTGGCCATTTCACCTGTGAATACTTTTCTTATAATCACAGCGAGCATAGCATTTGTATCTCATTGCTAAATAGCTATAATTATTTTTGTGCCGGTGTAATCAGTGGAAAATTTCTTGGTTTCATTATTGACAAAACTGGAATAAACATAAACATGTGGCTGGTGAGATTTCATGCCTGCATTAAAAAATGACTGCCTGTTCCTATTTTTGGTTCTGACGTACTTATACTTCTGGGTCTGTTTCACAGCAAAAGTTATAACTGACAGAGACTCCGGAAGATCAAGGGGATTTGGATTTGTCAACTTCTCCAATGATGAGTCTGCAAGTTCAGCACTCTCTGCAATGGATGGGAAGGTCAGAGTGCTTTTCAGTTTATATTGAACTTTTTTATTATGGTCATTATTAGTTAATTGACGTGCTAAGTTCTTTAGGATCTAAATGGGCGAAGCATTCGGGTATCCTATGCAAATGATAGACCTTCTGGACCTCGATCTGGCGGCGGTGGCGGTGGTTATCGCAGTGGGGGTTTTGGCGGTGGGGGTTATGATGGTGATTTTGCTTCTCGCAGTGGTGGTTGGTGATTCAATTTTTATTTGTCGTGCCTTCTGCTTAGTTTTGAGATTTTTTTTTTATGTTTATACTTTGCACTTTGATTAAGGTAGTCGCTCAAGTGGTAAAGTAGTAATTAGTGAATTTTTATGTTTTTCCTCCTTACATTTCTTGGTTATGTTATTCTGTGATGTTAATGGAGCATTTGTTTCCATCTATTATGGTCAATGTGCATGTTAGGTTGGGTTTCAAATTAGTTTTCTTGGTTCATTTTCACTATTTTTAAATTGTTATCATGACTTGAGAAAATTTCCTGGGCAGTACCACCTTTTATTGTGACAGTGAGTGTATCATGAGTAGGTTTTATCAAATGCTTCCATGATCAGATTTCAAAGCACTCGTTTATAGGGTGCTCTGCCCTTAAAAAACGATTACTCTTGATTTTTGTCACTGGGTAAAGGAGGTGAGTTGTATATGCAAATACAAAGACCTATCAATATTTCTGGTGCCTGATCTTGTTTTGGAGGTAATTTCAATTTGCGTGGTTTGTTCTTTGATAACACTTCACGAGTTTATAGAGTCAAATAATTTCTCATTTTTTTTTTTTGGTGTTTTTTGGGAATTCGGTTGTTCTAAATGTGGGTTTGTTATATTTGGGCTTTTGAAATCTTGAAGCCACTTAAGAAGGTTATAAACTTGGATAATCAATCAGTTTGATTACATGGGCTTGAATCTTATCTTTAAAAAGTTATATATGATCGGGATGGTGATAACTGTATAAATCCTTCTTATCATTGATCCAATCGAGGTAGTGGGTTAGTGATCCGATCATTGATTTGGTTTGATCTGGTCTATATTAAAAAATTCAAAATCATATTATATATATATATATATATATATATGGATATAATTAACATTATTTGATTAAGAAAATCTATCTACGAGTATTATTAATAAAAGATTTTTAAATAGAAATAACCTAAATTAAAACACAAGCCTAATTTTTTATAAACAAAATGAGTCAAAAGTTTAATTCAAAATGCAAAATGGAAATTGCTGAAAGAAATTAAAGGAGTACAGGAAGTAACATTGTGAATTTTGCTATGTTAGGTTCAATAAGTAAAAATCCTAATCTCTATAATATATAAGTCTCTCTTTTGTTGTGTGGATTGTTGCAAATTTGGTTGGATTATTTTGGATCATATGCTCGATTTATCTAATAACAAAACCGGTCTGGTTATGCCATTTGGTTAGACTGTTCTGACCAATTGATTTGTACCGATTTTTACAACATTGAAAGTTAGGACTTGATGTGAATATTACATGTTTTATACTTTTTTTATTAAAAAAACTCTATCGGAAACTTACCCTGTGAATAGCAGCACTTTTAAGTTTTAAATATTAAATAACTTGCTTTATACCGTATTTAGATATAGGTATTTTATATTTAGATTTATTATCTCTATTTTAGTTTACTTGAACTTCTATCACTTTTCTTAATACCGTTATTTTTAATTATGTAAAATGTAATATAATAAAACAGACCTACTATTGAGTAACTTTTCTCCTAAAATTGTACCATTGGGTATATTACTAATTCCTATATGAAAAAAAAAATTGAGTACAACTTGGACAAAACTAAAAGAGTATTGAAAGACAATTGAGTAATTCTCATAACATTATTTTAACTTTTAAGTAATACGTATAAAATTAGAATATGAATATAACACATAAAGGATATTTAAAGCTGTACATTAGGGAGTATCTACAATCTTATTGTAATTCTCTTTATCAACTAATAAGTTTTTTAATTATGAAATGCAATAAATACAGTTTTTTTTTTTGTAAGCAGCAATAATAAAAGTAATAATAAGAGACTTCTGTCATGTGCGGTTTTGCATTTTAGTATGTTTTTTTGGAACTCCGAAGCTCGCAGGCCGTGCAGGGGACAAATAAATTATGAGGAAATAAAAGTGGAGACAAATTTGACATGGTTTATACGCTTTGAAATAATTTTAAACACATTGAGAAAACTAAGGATAGTTTTTTGTTTTTGGTTTACTGCACATTTATTTTCCTACGATAAACAAAGCACCCATTGAGAAAAACTAATCGAATCAATCCTATTGCAAAAAACAATGGATTTCTCAACATATGCAAGGTCTATGCTGCTGAGAAGGGTAGAAGACAATGATGATAATAAATAAAGCACTATAGAAAATATATTTTTGTTTTCACTATTCTTTGGAGTTTTCTAATACGGAAACATTACCCCCAACTCCCCTTTCTCTCTCTCAATATTCATTAATCTTTTAGTTTTGGATTTTTAGGGAAAGATCGGATCAATTGAGAGCTTGAGTTAATAACATAAGTTTAAGAACTAAAAAAGTTATAAGCTCTATAAAAATTATTACAATAAAACTTAAAAATGTTATAATTTTTTTAATCAGTTTTTAGTTCTAAATTCGTATAAACTGAGACAAATTTGTACGAGTGTTTTTGTGGATTAGAATGCCTACTCAGTGTCGGTGAGCAGTCTTAAGTTTCTTAAATAGGTCAAACAGTATGGCATATCTTGTCAAGAGTTTCGAAGTGATGTGTCACCCTAATGTGGGGGCATGTGCTTATGTCCTCCTTATTCTGAAGTGTGAACAAAAGGCATAGTTTACATCAAGTTTTTCACTGAGACTGAACTTGCACAACGTGGTTGGTGGAGTGTCTTTGTCCCTCTCATTTCTCAAATTTGTCCACGTATATCAACATCACAACCATACAAAACTAACGCATTATATTACGGTGTATTTGGAAATTAGTTCGGTTAAACGCAGCGTGAATCTGTCCTTAATTTTTTTTTTCTTTTGCGTTTGGTGTTTTAGAAAATTACAAAGTACAAACATTCATTCAATATGGTTCAACGTGGTTTAACACCCTTAGTCCCTTATTAGTGAGCACACAACTTTGGCGGAAGGTTGTTTAACAGTCATTTATTCATAGTTATTTGTTTATAGCACTTTCACAATATAGCACTTTTATATCCAGAAATCCAGTTTCCATCCATATAACGAGTTCACATAAGCAGGGATACCCATGATTAACTTATTATTATTTTAAAATTGTGACCAGAGGTTCTTTTAGTAGCAATTATTTATTCAAATTTAATCAATACCAAATTCACATAGTTTTGCTTTTTATCTACTGATCATGGAACTAAGTAAAGAGAGGCATTTTCATTGTTATTCATAGAAAATACACTACCTAGATCATGCATGCATATAGCAGCAGAGTATGGTATCTTTGCAATTTTTCAAACATCATTCAGTATAATTATATAATTTATGAAAGTAAACTATTTTCTGACTCCATTGCTAATTGGTTCTCTGACATTAAAATAAGAAGAAAAAGAAACCCAATAAAATTAAAAAAAGAACACCAGCGTTGACATTAGCTGTATAACCAAATTTATTTAATATTGGAGAAGTAGTTAATTTAATCTTATAATAAGGATAAAAAATAATATTTGTTACCAAGAGTTCGACACAAAGAGAGATAGAGGTCGACCGAAATTTACCTGGAAAAAGGTAGTTAAACAAGACTTAATGGAGTGAGATATAGATTGACGAACGGTATATCTTAAGACGGAGTGGAGAAAAACTATAAGCTTGATAGAGGATTAAACCCATTAATAGTTCTATGTTCCAATCATTCCCTTGTTTTAGCTCTTTTCCGTTTCTTTTCTCCCTTCTTCCTTTCACCCTCTTTTTTCTCTTTTTTGTCTTACTTTTTACTTCCTCTCTCCCTTTCTCTTTCTGTCTCATTTACGATTTAGCATTAGATTCATCTACCACCGAATCCAATTAACTTGGGTTAAAGATGTTGTTGATGTTGAATAAGGATCAAAAATAATATTAGTGATCTACTTGCTCATCGGTCACTAATACATATATGTCTATGTATATATGACAAATGAAGCATGAAATCAAGTGAGATTAAGAAAAGGGTATAAAATTGCTGTTAATTATGTTGATTATTGTTTCTTCGTAATTGAATATAAATAAAGAATTACATTTAGTATGCGGGTATTATAAATTTTTCGGATTCAATTTATATATATAAAAAAGATATTAAATTTAATGTATCATTAAACATGTGATCTTATCCAATTCAAACTTGATTGGCTCTGATAAAAATATCTATAAGAAGAAAAAAACATTATATTTAATGTAAAATTGAATCAAATTACATATGTAATGCAGCACACAAATTCATTCATTCATCAAGTGATGAAATTAAGTAGTCTGATTTCCACGTCTAAAGAAAGTCAACATTGTGGAGGTTTATAGGCACTACGGAATAAACATTGATATATGGGCACTAAATTTCAATGTGAATTAAGTTATAGGTTCAGTTCTAGATCTAGAGGAAGAGGACTCGTGTTCCATGTCACAGTTGAAATTGTACAGCGCCAGCCTGTCGTTGAGCATCCCGGTAGTGAAGAATATTAATATTGCAGTCCACGCGTCTTACCATATACTAAGTTCAAATTGTCATCCACAAAACAAAACAAAACAAAATCAAACCCATGCCAACATCTTTCTTCCATTTGGTCAAAGTTTGTGCCTTACTAATACAAATATACAATAGGAGTGGCCCTGTTTCGGTGTATACGGCATTATCTTGATTTGGTTGTGTACATTGTCTATAATAATATACCCTCTTTAGTCACACGCACATTGCAAGAAAGAAGGATCCATAGCATCCGTTGACTTACTTACCTATACCTAGTTATTCTTATATCAATTGAGCTGAACATAATACTACAATTACCCTTATGTTTCTTTGTAACCGCAAGTAATTAATATGATGGATCCCTACCTTAAAATCTTTTTCATTGCCAATGCAGATAGAGTTTAGATGCTTCATTTCCAATAGGCAATGACCATGTGATCATATATTCACGATAAAAAAAGTTCTACTAGACAAGAAGCTTGTGACATATATATATATATATATATATATATGTATATATATAGCATGTCCCGGACTTGTCTTTACTCTTTACTGTGCTGGTCGTGTAAAGTTTATACATGTGAATTTACTTTTACTTTTCTAGGTTTGGGATAAAGTCACACGAAACTAATTCACTTCTTCTAGATACAAATATATACTATATGTTAGGATATTTTCGGCTCATAAGCAGTAAACATTACTAAATAATTAAGTTATATTATTCAAGCAATAATTTATAATAATATATATGAATGTAGAATAATGTTACTGTACAACAATTTATAAGATGTGATGAGTGATAGATAACACGATGGACAGAGAGAAATGATATATTGTTGTATATATTATACTTTGGCTTTAGATGGACTTATAAGTAGTAAACATGTAGTAGTACACAAGAAAAGGAAACAGGGAATCACAATTATTTATTTAATTGGATTCTTAAAATCTTGAATTAGTGCGCATAGACAACTATTTAACTTCGACCCTGTCTGCTACCCGGAACTTCCAAGGGACTCTCTCTGCAGTCTTTTTTGTTGTAAAGAACTGGCTGAGTCTTCTCCATTCTTACAGTCATGATCACAATTTTACACAACAAATTTTTTCTCTTCTATTGTTGATTAAGAAAATGATTATTGCCTGGCATAATACCTTTTTTTTTTTTTTTTTATCTCTACTTATTTATGGAGAAATAAAGAAAGAAGTGAATGTCCTTGCTGCTCATTCCTCCCACAATGCCTCTTTCGATTGGGACCGACAGGGAATAAAGAATTTAAAAACTTTACGGGGCACTTGAGAATGACAAGTGTAATAATTTCTTATTTTAAGATTTGAAACCATTTTGAGAAATTTGAATATATTTTCTTATCATTAAAAATTCTTAGAAAGCCATAACGAACAAACTCCCAAATACTTAACTATAATTAAAATGATAAAAAAAAAAGATTAACTGTTAATAATATAATGTATAAAAATAGGTAATTAAGTTACCTGTCTGGCTCTCTCGTGTTGCTTGAAATACTTAAAATTATAATTGTACTAAATGTAGCTAAACATATTTATCTTGTAGGAAGAACACTTTATCCTTTTATACGAATAAAAAAGAATATAGGAATTTAAATGTACCTTATGAGTTGTGAAGGAGATAATTTAACTTTTGAAAATGAAAGGGAATACGATACGGAAAGCAGATACTTTTAATGTACAAGTATATGGATAGGAATTGTGTTGTGTGTAAGTTATTGGCATTTGCGTTGATTGGCAAGATTTTTAATTAGGCTAATATTGAAGCATATATATATATATTGACACTGGGGATGTGATTATTTTGGTAAGCGCACCACTTTGTGTCGTTTCCTTGCTGATAGCAAAGTAACTAATTTTTGCCCCCTATGAGCCGAGTTTGCATAATCCAACCGTCCATGTCAGGGTGTAGAGTTATGCTTCTGGGTATATATTACCCCAAATCCAATTCAATTCGTTTTGGTGAGTGAGTGTGACATACATGACGCAGTTAGTAATGCTAGTAGTATTTTCCAGAGAGAGAGTCATGAAAATGAAAGCATCTCCAAAAGCCAAGGCAATGAATAATAGGGACCCAATGATGAGTGAAGTGAAAAGCAAAACTGTAACTGTAAATAATAATAAAGTGATGAGAAAAGGAAAGATAATAATTTGTTGAATAACAAAGATGTGAAATGAAAATATATGGATAAAAGAAGGGGAGAGATCTGCAACCTTTGGGGCAGACCCCACCCAGCATTATTACACCTTCCTTTCCCTTTCCTTACAGATCTACATTACATACACTTTCTCTTGCTGCTTTTGCTTTCTGTTTGTTTCCCTGACATTTATATATGCATGTCCCTCATCTATACCCGATATTTATATAATGTATAATTGCTTCACCAACATGCATTTCGATCCATGGACACGGACCACCACAATAATTAAGAAAAAATAATAGTAATAATTGAAGAAAAAACAAGAAAAATGATCCAAGGTAGGTGTTTTTTTTTTTTTTGTTGTAAAAACAAAAAACAAGGGCATGTGGTGTGACGATAATTAAGCGGAATGAATGCCTTGGGTTGGCTGGGTCGGGTACGTAGGTGATTATTCATTCATTGTCAAGGTGAATTTCCTTTTTTAGCCTTTGCTGGACCCCGTAATAACCGACGTACCACTTGACGAACTTCCTGAGACCGGTGGCGAGATCGGTGGTGGGTTTGTAAGCGAAATCCCTGTGGGCCAAGCTGACATTGGCGTGTGTGTAGGGAACGTCGCCGTTTGATGGCATCTTAATGACGTGCTTCTTCGCCTTGGTGCTGAGCAAACCTTCCAGAATGGACACCAAGGTCCCCACCGGCACCGGTGAAGTGTTCCCCAGATTGTATACTCTGAGCTGGGCGGGGCCCTTCTTCTTGCCTCCGCTCCCGGTGCTCTTCTGGGCGGTGTCGAGGGCTCCCAGGCAGCCTTTAACGATGTCGTCGATGTAGGTGAAGTCACGCGCCACCTGCTTCCCCCCTTGCGTCTGGTACACGTTGATGGTTTTCCCTTGGAGGATGTCCTTGGTGAAGAAAAAGTAAGCCATGTCGGGTCTCCCCCAGGGGCCGTAGACGGTGAAGAAGCGGAGTCCGGTGAGGGAGAGGCCGTAGATGTGGTTGTAGGTGTGGGCGATTTCCTCGCCGGCCTTCTTGGTGGCGGCGTAGAGGCTGGCGGGTTGGTCGGTGCGGTGGAGCTCGGAGAAAGGGTTTTGGGTGTTGAGGCCGTAGACGGAGCTGGAGGAAGCCCAGACTATGGCGGGTTGGGGATTGGCGGATTTGGCAGCCTCGAGGAGGTTGACGAAGCCTGCTATGTTGGCGGTGACGTAGGATTGGGGGTTCTGCATGGCGTAGCGGACGCCGGCCTGTGCGGCCAGGTGGAGGATGTGGGTGAAGGCGACAACGTCGAAGAGCTTCTCGAGCAAGGGGGTGTCGTTGAGGTCACCATCAACGATGAACACCTGGTGTTTGGAGAGCATTGCCTGCCGGGCGCGTTTCAGGGAGGGGTCGTAATAGCTGTTGAAGTTGTCAAGCCCGAGAACACCGTCGCCGCGTTTTTTGAGGGCCAGGGAGCAGTGGCTGCCGACGAAGCCAGCGGCACCGGTGACTAGGACGGTGAGGCCGTTGGGGCGGCGAGGAGTGGAGGAGTGGCGGACCTGCTTCTCCCAGGCGCCGAATGCGGAGGAGAGGAAGTGGGAGTGGGAGTGGAGGTGGCGGTGGGAGGTGACGTCTGAGAGGGGAGGGTAGTTGAAGGTGAAGAGGAAGACGAGGATGAGTGCGACCAAGAGAGTGGCACGGAAGAGGAGTTTGGAGGAGGCGTTAAGGAGTTTGGTGCTGTTCACTCTCCGTATGTAGCTGTTGTATCGCTCTAGCTTTATGCTCTTGCTAGTGTCCGGAGGAGAAGAAGAAGCCATATTATTCTATTTCTATTTACTTTTCTTTCAAGCCTCTCAAAACACCAATATAAAGGCCAAGCAAATTAAGAGAGATGTATCATATATGGGTTGGTTAATGGTTGGATACCACTTTCTTTTTTCTCCTTTCCTTCCTATCACACTCTTCTTCTTATACATCCCATATTATTCCTTGTTAACTATTTGTATTATTATGCTACTTATTCTCCCACCATGTGCTCTACACGTGCCAACATGTCAACTCTTTCTGGTCCCTTTTCACTCCATATTAATTAAACCTCCATTCTCATTCTTCTTTGACAAATGGGAGGGTAGCCTAACATCAACACAACTCGATCAACTTTCTCTTTCTTTTTCCTCCCAATTTCCATCTCCCCTTAAATTGTTTGTTCTTCGGCCATTATAAAATGGACAGAGGTTTTTGGCCAATTACCTAATCCACACAATATACCAAAATGGTTTATCGATATCCATTTCGACTCCGGCGATTTACGACTTTAAGTCAATGCCGTCATACGTATACTTGCTAAGTATCTACTTTTTTTTTTTTTAAATAACGTTAACAAAATACAAATCATCCCATCATCAATTCAAATGGTTTTTAATTAAATTTGTTTCAATTTTACATTCTATTTAAACTCATCTAACTTGAACTACAATTAATTTATATATTTTTATATATGTTCGTTAATTAGATGATTTTGTTCCTAAAATTCGATTTTGACTCGGCAAAAAACATGTCTAACATTCAGTGCTCTAAGATAAAGTTATACGGTCGATCGAGAAGGATATTGTAAGTACGTACCATATAATATGCTAACGAATAGTACGTTAATTTAGAGATTAATAAAAACTAATTAGTAACATTAGAAGGTTGTCTAAACTGCAAGTAATTTAACTCAACAATAACTATTCAACTAAACCCTAAGGCTAAGGAATGGATGCTGACTAGAGTTTTCTTCTGAATTGACTACTTTTGTTAAACGCTGTTAGTTGATACTAGTATATTATATTTTTAATGTTGGATAAAGAGTGACCATTTAATTAGGCACCGACAATGTTAGAGTACGTACCGTTTTCATATTTGTCATTATAGGACTAGTATTTTATTATTATATTATATATACGAAAAAATTGATTGTTAGCATCTTTCATGTTCATTTAACATTTTGCAGTCATCACGTTAAATGATGCTATCTAAGCCAAAGTTGATACTAATAAATTGCTGGCTTATCTTAGTCTTGGCTATCTAATCGATGCTAGTAAGTACTCCTAGCCCATAGTTGAAATTTTAGTTCATTTATGTTATCGTGTAGGAGTATTCTTCCGACTCGGAATTTTATGTAAATTAAGGATCAGAACTGCCTTGGTCGGCTCTATAAAAATAATCTCCTTTCTGTCTGAATGACCCCAAACTTGCACAGGATCAAATTTGGACCAAAATTTTTCTATTCATTGCTACACGCAAACGCAAATTTTTGCTTGTACTTGTACAACGCAACGCCAATGAATAGAAGAACTTCAAAAATTTATATGGGAATATCCCACGACTTCTCTTTGATTCTTCTATCCGAAATTCACTCCCTCCAAATCCAATAGGCAATGGAATGGATTCTGATTCGATGCATCAGGTCGTCATAAACCATCTCTAATAAATTGGCTATGGAGCCCCACTTGTATTTAATATTTTAATGTGATTCAACTTATAAAACATTTATATCTATTAAAGATAGAAAATCACTTATCGTATCAGTACGATCTTAATTATTTAATGTAGCTTAGATTGATTAAAAAAATTATTGTAGCTTAGATACTACTGTATTATAAAAAAAAAAAAAAACACAACTTTCATTCTTCTTTTTTGGTGAATACAAAATTACGTTTTTTGTGAAACAACGTTTTATTCTTTGAATTTTATTTTTGTGAAACAACATTTTGCCTCTTTAAGTTTACTTATAATTAATAAGTAATATAATTAAGTTTACGTATAATTATGTCAGCAAAAAAATTACGTTTAATTAATATAATGCATATAATTATGTACAATTGTATGATAATCATAGTGTTGTACAAACAGCACTCTTCATAAAAACGGGACAGTTAATCATAACCAACACATATTTGGGTCATTTTAAAGACAAGCGTTATAAATTCTTATCATTTACGGTTAAAGTCTTTATTAGAAATAATTACTTAATTGATGGCGGAAGAAGAATCAAGAAATATGTTAAGAAAAGCTACAGATCAGCGCTGGGTTTTTTCGTTAAACTATCGTAGCATCTCCCGTTGGCCTACCTGCTGGTACATTTTACAGTGTAATTTTTTTTTTATTACTTAGTAGTGATGATAAAGAATTATAAAAAAAGTTGGGTGCATAAGTAACAATTTAAAAATTAATACAAATGTAAAATGTCATTATAAAACGGATAAATGCTTAAGATGTTTAGCTCGAGTCGCTCTATGTTCTTTTGGAAGTTATTCACTTTTTTTTTTTTTTTTTATGAAGTTTTAGACATGCATCTTTCGTAAAATATTCTGTGGCTTGCGGTGTCATTGTGTCAATGATGGTTGGACAAAGTTGAGAGCAGGGATGGGAATAGGACCAAACTAGTTTTGAAACTTTACATCAGTTTTGGGTTCAGCCTTTCAGCAATAATATTCATATATATATATATATATATATATATATATATATATATATATATATGGGCATTGGCTGTGGCAAGGGAGATCAGAAGAAATGAAGGTTTGAGTCGACTTCAATGGAAGTTAATTAGTTACACAGCTAAGCAACAACTTCGACGATGTGGCAGTAGCATCATACTTAATTAGTACAAACGTTTATTTGCTATTTCTTATATCTCTCTTTTTTTTCTTATCAAATTTTATCACTTTATCGTATTATTTAATTATTATCATTTCCTTTTATGTGCAGTCTTATATAAGATTGTGTCTTTCTCTTGTAATATAGACTAGCATTTGCTATCCCAAAACATTATCCTTAGTTTTTTTTTTGTTGGTGTTGATGACTAAGACACATGACAAACATGGCTCATATTAGAAAACTAATTAAAAATAAAATAATTTTAAATTATTAATAATTTAGTAGATTATATATATGGCACTTTTCACAACAATGTTAACACTTATTTAACTATTTGGGATTCTTGATGTAGCTTTTCATAAGTCAATTAGTGTCAACATTTAACAAACTTCTTTTAACAGTAAGGATTAAAAGTATTTTTGAAAATCGAGGGATATAAATTAATAAAAAGTTAAACAAGGATTAAAACTAAAATATTTATAAGAGACAAAATATATTATGGGTGTATTCAATTCAGATTTTAAAAGACTTTTTTTTTAATAATTTTTTTTATATTCAATCAAGACTTTTAAATAAGATAATTTTTTTTATAATATCCAATCCAGATTTTTAGGATTTGTTTTAATATTAACAAAATTTAATGACATTATTTTTTATAAATTTTAAAAAATTATAATGGATTATCTTGTTGATTGAATTTGAATGAATTTTATGTGATTTTTTAGTTGTATTTAATCCATCAAACAATTTCACTCAACTTTCTCAGACTTTTTATTTTTTTTAATCATTGAGACTTTTGTTTTTTCCCCTTCTATCTTCCTTCAAGACGATAAGATTGATGACTCAATTTATTTCTCCCAATTTCACATGTTTTTCTGCTTTTAGATAAAAATTTCTTTCTACTTTTTATTGCTGGGTTAATGGGAGTAATTAATATAACGAGTTTGTTAATAAAAAATATAATCGTTGTTGTTACACGGTGTGGCTGTTAGTGAATTCATAATCGCTGTTATTGAATTTTGCACAACCTACACTGACGATAACTCAATTTTAAAATATCCATATATTCAATGAAAGGTACTGTTACGGAGGTTTTGGAGGGTGCACAAATTCAATCTTAAAAGTGGCTTAAACATATTCGAAAGGATTTTCATTATCCTTTATCATCGTGCCTATTATTTCCTATGGATTGTTTAAGATAGAAAGTGTAATTGATAGATTCTTTTGGTTCGGTAGAGGTTGGTTCAAATAATGTATTCTATGCTTGTTCTCCTATAAAAAGAAAAGAAAAGAAAAGAGACAAAGCAAAAGAGAATTATGAATATTTTGGACTATGATAATTTTGAATTTTTTTTAAATTTATAGATTCCATTAAATTCTTATAAATTTATAAAGTCTTTTCAATTTTTATAAATTTATAATTTATAAATTTATTAAAATTTAAACTATAAAATTCTAATCATAGAAATCTTTCAAAAAATTTTTAAAAGTCATGACAATTTTATAAAATATTTTAAAATCTAAAAGACTTTTTAATATAAAATATTCTGTTAAAATCTTAAT
>PYAF01003302.1:6440871-6484127 GCA_007407185.1 Glycine tomentella | reverse complement strand
TAATAATAAAATGTTTGTTTTTTTTCATATATATATATATATATATATATATATATATATATATATATAGATTTTCATCTATCAATACTCTCAAGTCTTAGAAGGTTGAATTAATGATAAAAGAAGAAAAGAGAAAAAAAATGATCATAATTCAAAAAAACTAACAATTAACAACTAATATTTATAAATAAAATCTTAAATATCAAAAACTTTTAATTGAATTAGCTTATTAACTTTCAAGTTTCAACAATTTTTTTTCCCAAACTTTAGTTTAAACACGCCCAATAGACATCAGCTTGGCCATCTTTTTTTTCTTTCTCATTACATCATTCATTTTATATATTCCTTTCTACTTTCTTATCTTACACCATCAACTTCGCCACTTCTGTCAGTGACTTTCTGGGCGTCCGGGAGATCTTTAATCGCCTGCAAAAGAATAAACCAATTCCTTGAATCAAGTATCAATAAAATGGAAGAGAAGACTAAGGACGTTAATAGTTTGAAATCAAGATAAGGCTAACAATTATCGTATGATGTTTGTATTTACTATTTAGTCAAATACGAAAAGATAATAAGAGGTAAAAAATTTAAATCAAATTATGCACCTTAATATTCGAAGCTTTTAAAAAATTGAGGTATATAAGTTGATTTTGTATTATTAGAAAACTTTAACTTATTTTATCTTGTGATTTTCTTCTAATAGTTGTTGAAAAGTTTATCCACACTAAGATTTAGTATTTACCTGATAAAGATACAAAGAAGCAAAAGCATCTGTTGCAGCATACTCTAGTTGCTCCTTTGACAAAACAGGAGTCTCCCAATTTCCCAGTCTTATTTTGTCGGGCTTTTTAAGCTGCAAACATAACAAGCTTGGTAAATATCCAACCAAGATAGTTCTTCACCTTTTTTTAAGAATGAGGTTGAAACATCTCCCTGCCCCCTTCACATTTCCTCCCCTCTCTCCGGGGACAAAGAAACTAAAAATAAGATGAAAAGGTTATGAAAAGACGTTGATGATCAAGTAGTCAATGAAATTTACATACTGGTTATCTCTATTTTGTGTGTGTAGGAATACAGATGATCTAGTGAGGATAAAATGAATGACAGAAGAAAAAAAAACAGTTTATTACTTATGGTATCCAATTTTGTCATTTTCTATTTCCGACATTTAACTAAATTCTATTGGTGTAACAAGTCCTTTCTCTTCCTCCCTTTGAACATCTTACAACAGTACAACTAACTCCTATTGAAAAGGAAAATAAGTAATGGTTTATTCAGAGTTGATTTATGGCTTAAGTGCAGTAATGCACATGTTAATTTTCTGTTATTGTTTTCTTTGGAAAAAAAAATCTTATTCAACTACTACTAGTCAGTAACTAAAGCTATTTATGGCAAAAAATATAATTATAACATTTGTAATTGGATATGCTGATACTAATTCAGGAATGCAACAAAAAATATTAGTTAGCATATGTGAAATTGAACAATGCATTGATTTAGTGAGAGCAGAAGACCAGCCATTTTCCTTTTGGCTAATTCAACACCCAACAAAGCTCCCTTTTTTCAGAGTCTACCATATGGAAATTTGAGAAAAGGTGAGGCGGTGAGCAGATCTGGCACATTGAACTGGCAACAGTTTCCAGTTAACCGGCCATGTTGGAAAGGCACAGGACTTTTTTTTGTGCCATCAAGTGTCAGATGAAGAAGACTGAACCAGTTGAATCACAGTGTCCATGTCTGGTTTGGTTATAAGACAGTTGGATTCAAAACATACCTGTTTTGATCAAAGTTTTTCAGTCAAAGATGCAAGACCCCACTTATGATCTCCACCAAGCTTTAGATTACCATGAAAAGAAAGTCTGTCACACCTTTAACAGATATGTTATAATCTCTAAAAACCTTGTGCACATTAAACTTTTTTAACACTTACGATAATTGATTAGTTTACATAGATACAAAAGAAAAAACAAGAAAAATAAATATCAGCTTCACATAAATAAAAACCTTCAAGACTGTGGAATCTTCAAACAAAAGCTGTATATTTCGAGGGATTCCAGAATGAATTAGAAGTAGAACATGACAATGTCTAGTGTCACCATATATCTGCATCACTGCTACCTTTCCGGGTGGAACACCTTTAAAGTTTTATACAATAATGATTTCAGTAATATAAGTCATGACAATCTTTTTTTTTTTTTTTTTTTTTTTTTTTTAAGAATTAATGCTTTATAGGGGCAAAAGGGAAGGCTCTTTTGCTGCAAAAAAGTAGGCAATTCATCTCTCACAATAGGTGAACAAAGCATTTACATAAAACACATAAACTATGAGGAGTAACAACCCAAACAATTAGTTGCAATTAGAACTTTAATCCCCCCGCCCCCAAATACTCAAATCATGTCATTACCTCAGATCAGATAAAAAACAGCATGTCTTTACCTTCATCCACATTGCAATTTGCAAGACAAAATAGAGAGACTCTGCCTCCCATGAGTTTTGAAATTCCTCATCAAGACAGTCCATCAAAGTTCTATAAATTTGAGCAAGAATCTGATTCTGGACTTGAAACATTCTATTCTATATAATATAAAAATATAAATTCAAAGACCTAAACTAATTGGATGACAACTGGCATAATTTCTTGCTTACATAACCAATATCAGAAAGAAAATACTCAACATATACTCACTTTCTCTTCCATCTCATTTCCACCCCCATTTTCTTCCTATCTCTCTCTTCTTTTTCCACTACATCAATAACCCCAATTGATCAAATGCATATCATTATTATTACCTAAATGCAGCAATTGTAATAACCAGCTATTGAAAAAGAAGGAGAAGAAGCTGAACCGACCTTTTCTGAAGGTGGGTTTCTACTCAATGTCAAATCAAATTGCAAAGTGCATCATCTCTGTCTTTTTTCCTTCAAAACTAAAAAAAGGGCGGGCGGGGATGACAGCAGAGTAAGAGTAGTGATATGAGTGAGGGAAGAAGATGAGTAGCGTGGATAAAATGTTGATCAAGGGAGAACAAGAACGTCATTGAGTGCCTCTAAAGGTGTTATACGTGCCCTAACTACCATAGGTTCATAAAAGGTTGATTTGTTTTCTTTTCCATTTACTTCGCAAACAATGTATGTTGTGGTCAGCTTAGGGAAATTCTGGCGTGTATCTGAAAACTGTGGTTAAGCTTCTTTCTTTCTTCTCACTTCTCTTCTCTCCGATGTAGTCTAGTGTCTTTGGTAACTCACCAACCCCACACTCCCCTTCATGCTTACGCTTTCCTTCCCCCAATGTGCCATTGCATTGCTTCACTTGAATTGGAAACTCTATATTTATTTAAGGGATAAAATATGTGATTGACTTTAGTTTCATTTTCTAAATTCTTTTTTGTTAATTTTAAAATAAAAATAGATCATATCATCATGCATGCAATTTATATCATATCATTATTAAGTGATGACAAATATATTTTTAAAAATAAAATTTATGAAATTAATTCGTTTTCATTTTTTTTGTTTTTTTAATTTGTTTTGGTTACATTCCAAAATTGTGAGTAATTTGTGAATTATGGTATTGAGTTGCTTGTATTGTAAATATCTTAAAGAATTGATCAAATTTTATCGAGTGTGACTTATAGGTATTATTTATCAAAGAATAATTTTGATTATCAAATTGATCAATATACTTTACATTATATCTTAATATACTTTACATTATATCTTGCTAATTTTTAGAAGAATGATGTGATGAAAATGAGCTTGTTCATATATTTAAATATTGATAAAATTGATTGACTTTATAATACCAGTTAGAAAATTATGAATGAGGGTGTTTAGGTTGAACTATTTTTTTATTCATCTTGGCTAAATACAGACATGGATGAATTATATTTCATATTGTGGATTTTTTTGGCCAAATATAACTGAACCATGTATTATATGATTAAGTTTACGTGGCAAATTTCTTTTTACATTCTATTTGCCTAAATGAATAAAAAATGGTTTAGTCCAAATACATGTTTTGTGAAATCACTTTGACTAAGCTTGTGGAATGTCTGAAATTGCGAGTAATCAGGAAAAGGAAAATAAGCAGAATTAAGAATCGATGTATCACGAGGTTGAATGAATAAACTGAATTAATAATATTCTAAAATGTTTTTCATTTAATTGAGATTTTATTTAATTAAATATTTTTTTCATTTTCATGCCAAATTCTAATAAAATATAGTATAACAAAAAAGTTTACTTTTTAAAAGAGATTAGTAAAATTAAATAATATCAACTAATTTATTTTAATTTTCATAAATTATTATTATTATTTATTTTCCAACTGAAAAAAGTAAACGAATTAGATTTTATTTTATTTAAAAAAAAAAGAGATAATTAAAAGAAATGGAGTGAGTAGTAATCAAATTTTAAAATTTTGACCATCATTAATTTACCAGATCACCGACAAGACAAATATTAGTACCCAATAATGGTCTGGGCCTACCTTTTTTGAAGGTCCAAAGTTTTGGGGTTTGCTTCCTACAGTACATTTTCGATACATCCAGCATTTTTTTATTTCCAATACTGCCCTTCATTGTTATTTGTTGTTGCAGGAGCTGTGCTTTATTTCATTCGCTTGTTCTTTTTCATTTTGGCTTCTTCTTCATCTTTGGCTCTTCATTTTTGCTTGCCGTTTGTTTTTGGTGTGGCACTGGTGTTTTGTTAGTGGTGGAGGTCATTTCCAATCATGGTGGTTCACTTGGCTTCGTCGGAGGTATGTTTTATTTTACACCCATCATTGTGAGTCATATAAATTAGCAATCCGTATAGATCATAAGGATTGTCAATCCGTATGAATCATATGGATTGACAATCAGTATGAATCATAAGGATTAGCAATCTGCAACCTTCATACGGATTGTCAATCCATAAGCGTTCAACACGTCCAATTTATTTTTCAATCAACTAAAAATGAAAGGACAAAACTCACACTCAAATGTGACCACAGCAACCATGAATGACGAAGAACCACAAAAACCACGCAGCTGGGTGCCCCAATGGACGATGAAGGAGGAAAAGAGGGAGACCACAAAGAACCCAAAGTGGCGGCAGGAGAAGAACAAAAAGCTGAATGCATGGTGTATGGGAAAAACTGAATGAATGTTAGTACTTAACCTTTTTAGAAAGGGTATTCTCAGATTTTCATTATGCAATGTTAGGTGTATAGATAATGTGGCTGGTGTAGGAAGCAAACTCCCAAAGTTTGGCAGCTAAGCTCCATGCCTTTTTAATTTCAACGTTCTTTGCTTTGGTTTTCGGCTATCCTGCATTTCCATGCCCCATTTACATCAACATTCACAAAAATCAATTTAACTGTATTTTAGTTTTATATTTAAAATTATAAAACCAAAATTACATTATGTGAATTAAAAATATATAATTATGTGTAGACGATTTTTTTATATCAAATACTAGTATGCAACACCACCGACAGAACACAGTCTTCATGGGTTCATTCCATTGTATACATATTCCAATTTCCAAGCATATCATATACTCAGTTACTTATTTTTTTAAAATATAACATTTTGAATTAAAGTTTTAAAACTTAAATTTGGATAAGGATTAAACTTCAAAGTATCTTATTAAGTCTTTCTTCTACCAAACTAAACTTTTAAATAAAAAATTACTCTCAAACATTTTAATTTGAGAAAATTAAACATGATCTTATTTAAATTAATTTTACTCTCAAAGGTAATTTTAAAATCCTCCCACCAAAAATTCCAACACCCTTAATGTTAAGCAAGGTCTAAATGGCATTCTTTAATATGGTCTTGAATCCGAAATTCTTGATTATATATTAACAAGGTCTTGAATTTTCTTTAAAAAAAGAAATAAGGTCATGAATTTGAGACTTTTGAGAATATATATTAAATAAAGGTGATTAATAAGTTATCTTGAGAATAAGTGGTATGGAGTGTATAACATGGTGGCAAAACGAAAAAGTTGGTAAGGGGTGGTGGGACTGCAGCTTGCTTAACTTGGGTGTTTTATTTTGTCAATCTGAGACCCACCAACCGCGGAGTCATGATCGGAGGTTGTTGAGCTTTCCGTTGTGGCTCTCAACAAAATACCACTCCTGCGACAAATATAGTATATAGCATCAGTAGGTGAGACAACCACGTAGCATTAAAAAACACACAAATGACACATTCTCGTAAACATATTAGCTCTTTCTGTTTGTGCACTGGTAGACGTAAAATAAACCATAATGAACAAATTTTTTTTTAAAAAAAAGTATGAAACACTGCATCCAGAAGAGGAAAAAAAAAGGTTTTCTGTCAAAAAAAAGAAAGGTAGACAACGAAACACATGCACACAAGAAAGCAAACGTAAGAAGAAGAAGATTTATTAATAATTCCTAAAGCACACATAAATAATCTCTGTTAGATACTGGCGGTGGAGGTTTTTTATATAGCAGCTGTATAGTTCAAGAAAGGCCTTTACAATCGGGTGTAACGTTACTATACAGCTTTGAGCTTTTTCCACGCTATTTTTGTTTCTTGGGCAAGCTTTTGGAAACTACATCTATTTTTGTTTTTGTGTGAGTTTTGTTAATATGAAAAATAAATGTATTTTAGTCAAAAGAAGAAATAAATAACACATCTCAACATAATCTCAAAGGAAAAACAAGAATGATAGCACAGTTTATGTACGTTGAAGGTTGGAATGTCTTACTAGTCAAGAGAATCAGAGCCTGCCTAGAGGTGGATACACTAATTTTAAAGCATTAATTAAACCAAAATTTTAAAAGTATAACTTTTTTAAACATAAGTTTTATTTATTTAAATTAACATTTATGTAAAAAATAGTGATAAAATGTGCTAAGTTGCATAAATTAGTCCTAGTAACTTGATGGTCCAGTTTGAGTTGTTTCACATGCATATACAGAAATAAACGATCCTCTCATCTAATGTCATGCATAAAGAATAAGAGAAATGATTACACGTAGGCAAGAAAGAAGATTAGATGAAGAACATTAAATAATAAAATGAATTTAGTTGGTGTAGAAGAGCGATGCAGGAGGAAGACAGATCCTAAAGCAGTGGAGATGGAACGAATCAGCGTGGTCCATTTGGAGTGACTGGAACCTATTTATAGTCTTCCATACACTCGCAAACTTCGTCCCAACAACTCGCAGAGAGAGAGAGAGAGAGAGTTTGATCGATCTATCTATCGAGATGGCTTTGTTGGTTGAGAAAACAAGCAGCGGAAGGGAGTACAAGGTGAAGGACATGACGCAAGCCGATTTCGGAAGATTGGAAATCGAGCTGGCGGAGGTTGAAATGCCCGGCCTCATGTCCTCCCGCACCGAGTTCGGCCCCTCTCAACCCTTTAAGGGCGCCAGGATCACCGGCTCCCTCCACATGACAATCCAAACCGCCGTCCTCATCGAGACCCTCACCGCCCTCGGCGCCGAGGTCCGCTGGTGCTCCTGCAACATCTTCTCCACTCAGGACCATGCCGCCGCCGCCATCGCCCGCGACAGCGCCTCCGTCTTCGCTTGGAAGGGTGAGACCCTCCAGGAATACTGGTGGTGCACCGAGCGCGCCCTCGACTGGGGCCCCGACGGCGGCCCCGATCTCATCGTGGACGACGGCGGCGACACCACTCTCCTCATTCACGAGGGCGTCAAGGCCGAGGAGGTCTTTGAGAAGACCGGCCAGTTCCCCGATCCGTCTTCCTCCGACAATGCGGAGTTCCAGATCGTGCTGAGCATCATCAAGGATGGCTTGAAGACCGATCCCAAGAGGTACCACAAGATGAAGGACAGACTCGTCGGTGTCTCCGAAGAAACCACCACCGGTGTCAAGAGGCTCTACCAGATGCAGGCCAATGGCTCCCTCTTGTTCCCTGCCATCAACGTCAATGACTCGGTCACCAAGAGCAAGGTACGTACCATACATTTTTTGATTGTTAGTGAAAGAAATATAAAGTGTTTGATGTAATTTGTTGCAGTTTGATAACTTGTATGGATGCCGTCATTCGCTTCCCGATGGATTGATGAGAGCCACTGATGTGATGATTGCCGGAAAGGTAGCTGTTGTGTGTGGCTACGGAGACGTTGGCAAGGGTTGTGCTTCGGCCATGAAGCAAGCCGGGGCTCGTGTCATTGTCACCGAGATTGATCCCATTTGTGCCCTTCAGGCTCTCATGGAGGGTCTTCAGGTTCTCACCCTGGAAGATGTTGTCTCCGAGGCAGACATCTTCGTCACCACCACCGGGAACAAGGACATTATAATGCTTGAGCACATGAAGAAGATGAAGAACAATGCCATCGTGTGCAACATTGGCCACTTCGACAACGAAATCGACATGCTGGGGCTTGAGACCTACCCTGGTGTGAAGCGCATCACCATCAAGCCTCAAACAGACAGATGGGTTTTCCCTGATACCAACACGGGCATCATCGTGTTGGCAGAGGGTCGTTTGATGAACTTGGGGTGTGCCACGGGACACCCCAGCTTTGTGATGTCGTGCTCCTTCACCAACCAGGTCATTGCTCAGCTTGAATTGTGGAAAGAGAAGGGTTCTGGAAAGTATGAGAAGAAGGTGTATGTGTTGCCCAAGCACCTTGACGAGAAAGTGGCTTCTCTCCACCTTGGCCAGCTTGGAGCTAGGCTCACCAAGCTTTCCAAAGACCAAGCTGATTACATCAGTGTGCCTGTTGAGGGTCCTTACAAGCCTGCTCACTACAGGTACTGATCCATCCTAAAATATCCCATCAATTTCCGAGGCCTCATTGTTACACTTTCCTTTTTGGATTTTTCCCATTACAATTTACATTTGTGGTAGCATAGGATCTTCTTTTTTTATTTTTTTAGTAGGATCACAATGCCATTGGGGTTAAGGTTAAGACCAAAATTACTCATTGCTTTCAATAAGGCCTTGGCTGCTGCTGTCTATGTTATGATTTTGCAGCTTTCATCTTAATTTGTTCCTTTCCATCTTTGATATACGAAACAGAATAAGCAAAAAAATATGTTTTTTTTTTATTATTTTATTTCATGTCCTGTTTAAGTTATGTTTGATGTTTGCTAATTCCTTTTTACGTGGACGCGGAAACTAAATTAAAACACCCTATTTACTTACTGTGAGAGAACTCTATCTCTTACCGAGTAGCTAGACCAATCCCATTTAGGCACAAAACATCATGTTTTACATCCAATTCTGTAACTCTTCCGTGCCAGTTTTGATGTCCTCGTTGCTCAAAGTATAATGTTTTATTTCAAACACTTCAACTAAAGTGTGAGGCTTAATTATATTTTTAAGAAGAATATCACATCACAAAATCTATTATCAGTTGAACACGAAAATCATGTAAAACAAAAATCTATGCCAATAATACTTTTTAATTAAAGTAATCAAAATATGAGTATTGCATTAACTAAGTAAAAAAGGACATCAAAATCTTAATACCGGAGCAATCACCCTCTTTATAAGTATTTCATTCTCTTATTTTAAGATATTGTAGCTGAAAATGATCGACCACCAAAAACTCCTACGAATAATCGTATGAATTTGAATGTCGTCGAGTCTGATCCGGAATAGTGGGCAAATCCGTAGTTCCCCTCGCATAATGTTACGGCATCGACTGAATCGGATTCAGTATTCAACAATAATTTGATCATAGCCCTTATCAGTAAGAAGATTAAAATGAACTGTCAGAAATATTTGTTACTGCGTGCACGTGGAGTACTATACATGCATCTAATGAGCTATTATACTTTAATCCTCTGGCCCTACAATATTACAATTCGTTTTTCTTTAAAAAAAAATAAAAATCTATAGTTGTCACTATACAAAGTGAAGTTATTCTTTGCAGGCTCAAAGATCTATATAACCAACACAATAATCTAGAATCAAAATGGAAAAAGAGACAAGAAAATCCATCACTTTTATAAGAATCCTTCTTCTACTTTTATTTTTTCAATTTTTTAAATAAATACCTTTTTTAATTTTTATTTTCTAAAATTACTAAATGTGAACCAAACATATTCATTTTTTTAAGGCCAATTAAGATTTTATTATGAGAGTCCAAAGCAAGCACAAGATGTGTTTGAGCCAGGACAAACCTATTTATGAGAATAATATTATTAAGCACGATATTTTTTGAGAATGTAATATAACATTACACATTGATACTAGAGGTTTTTCAATCTATCATGTCATACTAACTCACACAGGTACAAAGAGACTTTTGACTTGTTTAAGTTTAAGAAATTAGATTTGGTGTATTTCGAGAATGAATTTAAGTTATACTTAGGATCATTCCAATCCGGTCAGATGTCATAAATCCTTTTAAAAATTTTAACTTCTTAAATTATTGTATATTAATAATACAACTTAATTTAATACAGAATATTTTATCTAACATGATATTATACTTTGATATTATTTATCTAAAAATTTATATAATAAAGTATACTTCAATTGTAATTGAGTACTACGTATTACTTTTTTTATAAGATAATTGAGTATTTCTTTAACTATATAAATTGTTAAGAATGATATATTAGGACTATGAGTTAAGTTGATATGGTCTTGTCACGTCATTGGTTTCAGTTCAAAAAATTAATCTTATCAAAATTTTGAGCGGGATAAAGTCATAGATAAACATGTCTCAATGTCTCATGAATACCCCTAATTGACACAAAAGCTCCCTACAAAAAAAAGTAGAAATAATAACAAATGCTAGTGGGGTTAGGCTTGTTAGGCGCATTTGCATATGAAGATATACTTTGAAAACAAAGAACTACATTTGCATATAAGAAGAGTGCTGTGTATCTATGCTTTCGGATTACTTTTTATATTGGGATAATTATGCATTGAATGATGTTACGCTACCTTATTCATATAAAGGTAGGTAAAAGTAAGCTGGTGGTGAAAACGTCCGTTTTGAACCCAAGGCAGGTCTTCTTATTTTGTTTTACTATTAATACTATATCATTATTATGTGCAAAGAGCAGAAGAGGGTTAGTTATTTTGGAAATTGGCATTGAAAGAAAACTAAAAGGTACGAGAAAGTAAGTGGTTTTAATGTTGAAAATTGGATCCAGCAGATGCACGCACTGATGCATATATAGCCCATTAGTCCCTTCTTTATAAGGGGCGCCGTTTGAACACTCCCCACCGCCCCCAAAGAAAAAGTGGCGCCTACCATTCATTATTTATTACCAATAGGCAATAATCAAGTGATCATCATAACTGAACTGCAATTAGAAGTTTCAATGCGATCCACCCAACCCAACACATTTCTCCTTGAAATACAACGCCAACCAAACTCAAATTCAGCTTTACAGTGTTAATATGATGAGCAAAGTCGACGTTTTCATACTAAGCCTTTAGCCTTGGCACATTTCACTTTCATATTATTCCTAACCAACTCCCCTCACCATTAACATTAATCTAATAACGCCACATGGAACGCCTTCTTCAATTCATTCATTCATACAAATACTGTTGGACCTAGTAGGGTCCCATGAAAATGCCATAAGTGACCAAGCATAACACAGGGAAGAAAGAGTTGAGTAAATGTGTATAATTTTCAGAACTTGCTCAACATCTTTCGAACATTGACACGAGATACTATCATTTCAGGAAAACTATTTACAGTGATGTTACCATTTAAAACAATCAACAAACAATAACAGATTAATAAATACATACAGGCAAAAAGTGGATAATATGATGGGATAGAAACTAATTTTGATATAGTGACAGAAGAAATAATATAGATGATGATAAAAGACAACTCCATTTTTAACCACAACTCTGTATATTGTCAAATTCATTAACAATTATACATCTTTGACACCCCATTTAATCACATCCTTTCTCAGTTTCATATTAGTCTAAGCCCACAACCTCAGTCTTAGCACATTTCTAATGATTATTCTGACTATACCCACAAGCAATATCATCCAACTTTATGACATGTGGAAAAAGAAATTGCATAAGCTAGTTGGATGAAATTGCTATCAAGATGAAAGAAGGAATTGTTTCTTCTATTTCAGGAAGGGATGTCAGTTACACTGTTATAGAACACTACAACATTGAATTGATGTGGTTCAATAAGCTAAAGGGAAGGGGGGGGGGGGGAGAAATCAGAGTGCTTTTGTAAGGAATTTCAATTAAAGTAACATAGAAATAGAAAAACATTAAAAGGAATAACATTCGCTGTTGAACATAACATATATAAAGTTACGAACAAGATGTTATCAGATAAAAAAAGACGGGGACATTTATCACCGAATATGTATGTATAACCTACAACAAAAGAACAGAAGCTACTAAGCCAGATAGGGATGGCAATTAAGTACCATCTTTTCTTACCTTAACAGAAAGCTCAAAAGCAGTACTAGATGCAATGTTTCCAACAGGCTGTCCAACCTAGTGCTAAAATGACAAGCAAGGAGACAGACAGGTGTGGTAATCAAATTTTTAACCCAAATGATACGAACTTCATCTTTAGAACCATTGATTTCATTTAAGATTACGATACTATACAGATTTTATGTTACAAGAGACCTGATTTTTTTATTAATTTGATTTTATCTAAATCTTACACCAGACCAGACACTGGCCTAAAATTTCCATCTGCCCTTTATTCTCTGCTTATTGGGTTTACGCCACAGTTCAAGAGATTACTAGATGCAATCAACTATACATTTCTGAAGTCTCATGTAAATAAAATTTGCAAGTCACAAAAAGTATGGAATTACAGACTTTCTTATCACACAACTCAAAACTATCATGATGGATTAATTGTGCTCTTGTTTGTGGATTCACATTCCTATTTGGGGTTAAGATTCAAATTTAAGGAATGTGACTTGTTTAACTTTTCAAACTGCAGAGGCTATTAGGTGAACAAAGATTAGTATAGTCCTGAGTTGAACAACAAGACATGGCATGTTGGTTTGCGTTTGGTCCACAAAATCTTGCTTTAGAAACATTGAAGAAAATAAACAGCAATAGAAGTGAACGTCCTGCAGGAGTTGGCTATATAAACACAAGATCCCATAACAGTACTCAATCACCTAAAATTAGATCAAGGCAAAATGGAAACAGGCAATAAGAGATTGTTTTAAATAAGGTGGCTCTGCAATTAATATTTTTGAAGAAATCAACTCCTTTTCCCTTTGCAATCAAAATTGGTGTTATATTAGGAGCTATCTTCTGCAGAATACTGTTGGATTACCCCGGATTAAATCAAAGATAAGTAGTTATCCCATTGCCTCAAAACTTCAAGAGAACATAAGAAAAAAAAAAAAGAAACCTAGCTTCTGGGAAAATAATTATCATTCTTAACTTTTGCTGTCCCAGTAATGGAAGGTTACCAAGACAATTTCAATAAAAAGTTGAACTTTGCAACTAATCCCTTTGGTTAAGTTGTTGTATGAACATTTTTTTTCTTAATTGTTAAAAAGGATATCATTTAATTTTTCTAGACCCTCTTTCCAACAAAACGATATCACAAATTGAAATAGTAACCGCAAATATCCATCAATTGTATTATTTTGTAACAAATAGGCATCATAATGCCAAGGAAAATGCGAAATCTGCTTGGGAAGAAAACTAGATACTTTCATAGATATGCTGGACATAAATGTTTAAAAGTAAAATAGAAAACATTTAAAAGCATGATCTTAACTAGAGAGGAAAGCTAAAGGGAAAAAGGAAGGGCGAAAGTGAAGGGAGAAGACTTTCCTCCATCCATTGTGATGCTGATGCATCAAGTTTTGATGTCTTGACCTCTTGCACAAGCAGTAATTACCTCACAACCTCTATTATAAGGATTTGCTCGTATTGCATGACAATTGTAGTAAGAAGCTCCAGCCCTATCACAGGGAACCATGTCTCTCTTGAGTGTGTCATAGCTAATGTACTTTTTCTGCATTGCCAGAACTCTTCTGTTGGTCTCCGAATCCATCTCCGGCTCTGTCAAGCTCAGGCACTCCCCAATACTCTTCGTGCAAACCCTTTTGGTCATCACATCCACTTCATGGAAATTGAGGTCCACAAATGGTAGGCCATTGCAGGTGTGGAACAGAACAAGGGCCAGACAGAGGGAGATCATGGAAATGAATCTGGGTTGGGACATTGTTGTGTTTTGTTTTGAGTTAGTGAAAGTGAGATGCTTGGTTTGGTTGTTGGAGGGTTATAAATTGGGCATAGGACATACAGGTGCTACAACTATAGTCAACCACTTTAGTGCCATCATTACACTCAGCAACCCACAATGAGAGATATCATTACATCCCAGAATTAGTATACAGTCACTGAAATTGATTAATCTTTCAGAGTGCTTAGTATTCGTTTCCACGCATCATTGGTTGATTAGTCAATATGAATCTTTCTCCGTGAATAAGTTTTTTGTCTCTCTTACTTTTCAATAAAATATAATAATACTACCCTTAGCAAACAAATAAGATAAATGTTAATTAGCATCTTAACAGCATTATTTAAAGAAACTAAAAAATAACTTTTTTGGAGATGCAGAAAACGAAAAAAATATGTTTTCGTGTGATTTTAAAATGTGCTTTCACGTTATTTCCAATAAAAAAAAATCTACTTTTAATTCTTTAACCACTTATTTAAAAATAAATTTTAATCTTTTTTTAATAATTACCGTAATTAAGACATTTGACCATCTGATATAACCCCGAAATATTTTTACAAGTTCCAATCTTTTAAACTAATTATGAGATTAATTTTCAGTACAGGATTTCCTATATCTTTGTATTAGATTTAGATGGGAAAAAATCAATTAAATTTACATGGTGAATATAATTCAAACACATTATGAGTCACATTTAATTTGTTTCATTTCTCTTAGAATGTATTCTACACAAATCAAAATCAGTTTCTTTTTCGCAAATTTATATGTGTTGTGAATTGAAACGCAAATTATCTTAATTACCTAGACATCTTCATAAATAGTGTTGCAAATTATCCTTCCTCCGTTCCCAAAATATATTTGAACTTCTCGTGTATCAGCAACCCATAATAAACACAGTACTTTTTTTGCATGCTCTCGTATCACAATCAAAAGTCACTTTCTTTCAATATGTAAAATTCTTTTAATAATATTTTTTTCATACACCAAAGAAGAATTGTTTTATGACTCAAAGACCACCACACGAGAAGAAAAAAATACAAAAGGACACAAACCTAGATTAAAATAACCTATAGATCTAACATAAACTATTGAGGTCAGAAATAGGGGATGAAAAGATTTTCACAAGAGAAAAACGGCCTTCTTACCGCGCCAAAAAAGGCTACGGAGAATACTGAAAAAAAAAAAGAAAAGGAAGAATGGAGAAATAATAAGAAAAGGATGGAGTTAAATTGAAATAGTTAATAACAACAAAACATTTGAGTAAAAATATGACAAAATTCGAAATGTGTTATAACAAGAAAAGTGTAACAGACCTTCCTTTTTTTTTTTACTGATTATTTTTATTTAATTACTACTATTTAACAGAGATTTAGCCTTTTCTCAATCAATATCGACAAAAAGAATAACGGGAAGAAGTGAAAATGAAGCAAGTAAACTGAACAAGCAAAGAGCATCCGCATTAATTTTGCTGAAGATAAAAAATGATGCATTTCGGCTGAAGTTACCCTATTTTAGTTTAGAGTGTGTTTATTTTCGAAATAATATAAGCAGCTATAAACCATGAATGAATTGCACTGGCATCTGAAGTTTACAGATCAAAGAGCTGTACATCTCAGAAAAACATTCAACCAATAACGGAAATATGAAGCTATATGTGGTCTGAACTTTGAAGTAGGAAACAAATTCTTGTGTCTTCTTGTCTCTTCAAATATATAATGGCCTAAGATATCCTCGTTATCAACGTAACAATGAGTACGATTGAAATGAAACTACAATCATGCATCTTGTTCATTTTGTGTTCAGAAGTTGAATTGGTTGTTGATGAGACCGCAACTTTCCATCATATTATGGAAATGGAAGTAAAGGTTAGTGATAGAATTATTATTTGTAATGGAGTGAAAGTGAAACGAGAAAGGATGGAACAGAGAGATGCAGTGCAGAAGTGAGGGCCACTGAACCGGTTCACTTTACTTTAGTGACAATGAAAATGCAGAATAAAAAGAATGCATTCTGCTACCTTGTATTCCAATTCAAACTTTTACTTTTTAATACCCATCCGACAAAGAAAAGCCACGCAATTATGTTTACAGGAAGAAGGAAGCCTGGCCCTGTTAAATAAAAGCAATCTAAACATAAACTGCCACGTAGAATCTTATATGCATGAGTGATTCTGTGGCAAAAGAAAATGCAGATTACCCACAAAACAGGCATGTCAAGTTTCAAATTATAGCATGTTTTATCATGCAAATCTCTCATACTAGTACTAAGGATCCATATCCATAACATTTCCTGATGATATGCATTTGCTTTGTAGGTGGACATTGAGTCTTCATTGTCTGTACATCCTGGTCTTTCTGTAAGGAACTGTTCCCAAACACATCATTTACTCTAACTGGAGCCTCACCTAAATTAGAAACCTCGTTTACATTTGTGTTTGAAGAAGCTTCCACCATTCAACCCAACATCTCTTATTATTCCTTTCCTTTACACTTACGAGTTACGCTACAAAAATACAGAGACATAATTTGAAAACCAAGCCATATATTTTATTATTATCTTTTTAAGAGAATTAGACTAAAAATAATCTTTTTTATGCTAAAGAAAATCAATTTTATTGCAACGGATGGAAATTTTACGCCCACCGCTTATAATTTTACTCTCTTATTATTCATTTCAACCAAACTCGACGTCCCCATTTTTATTGTTGGTCATTTAATTATGTCGGTGAAATCAAACTCGACCACGGATATTTATTGATGATGGTCATTTAGTTATGTCTGTCATATCGAATATAACGCTTAATCCTCTCTTTAATGGAATCTATTCTTTTTCTATTTCACTTCATAATAAAGGTATATCATTTAAAAAATATCCTATTAAAAATTATATTAAGTACGGTCTCTTTTTTCTTAACTCTTCATTTCATTAGAGAAAATGGATGTTAAATATTTCAAATTTCAATAAATTAAATAAATAAAATTTGATCAAAAATATTTTTATCAAATATTAAATTCGATTAACATTTAAACTATTCAATCAAATTACATTATCATATTATATTGTTAAAGTTAATTTCTTTTAATACTCTCAATCTCGTTATAATTGTCATTTTTTAGATTATTTTACACAAATCAAAATAAATTAATAAATGAATGAAAGAAAATAATAATTTAATATAATGAATCTTATTAATTATCATTATTAATTCATTTTTAATTTTTATAGCTTGTATCATTATAAATCATATAAGTGAAAAAATAATTTAATTTATATTAAAATTTAAAATAATAATTATTTTCAGAATTTATTATTATTATTATTATTATGTAAGGAAGGGAGTAAAATTTATATCATGGTTTTTAATAAATTTACTGTATACAAATTCAACTCACAAGTCACAAAACCGTGTTAGAAAAACTTTTTGTCCGTGATTTTGACTTGGACCATCCAGTTCCCACTGTAAAGTGGGGCCTCCAAAACCTAATTGTCATTTCATCAAAAGAAAAGGGTAATGCAGGCCCAGGTTCTCTCTCCCGTCCAAAAACTCAAAGTTTTTTTAAGGTTAAAATATGTTTTTTAATGTGAAGTTTTTTTATTTGGTGGACATATAATCAATGTGAAAAATATCGCACGTGATTTTGAATGTTTAAATTTTGTTCTGATTTAAAAATAATACATTTCAATTTTATAAATACAAAAAGATGTATTAAAAATTTTATGAAAATATTTGAACCTTTTTAAAAAAATTGTGTCAATGAGTGTCTCTTTATTAAAACCCCAAGTTTTTTAGTCCCTAGGCGCAATCTTCTCTTATTCGGCGGCCTCAACAATCAAAGAGATTATTATAAATTTTATGTCACAATTTCAATTATTTTATTTTTTTTAATTTTAGTAGATTTTTGTACATTTTATTATTAATAATTTTAACTTTTGGAAGTTGGTTGTAAATATAAATAATAAAAGTAATTTTTTTCATCAATTATAAGAGGGCATCTTAAGTGCACGACCTTCCCAAGTGACGCACGGTGCCAGAGATTTTGAAGACTGCTAGATATATGAAGAAAGTAAGTAATAGCAGAGATGCTGAGGGTGCAAGGTGGTTAATTAAGAGTATTATGTTTGGATACAATTAGAAATATTACTGAGAATTTTTTTACTAAACAAATATTATATTTTTAATAGAGAAACTTTTAAAAATACTTTTAATTTATATCTAAACATGTTATAAGTATCGAATAGCTTTCATCGTCAGTCATGAGTATTTTTCTCTGAATTGTCACTTTAAAAAAACCATTTTACATTTTTAGTATACTTTTTCTACACGCTACTTCCTCCACATCACAACTGTTAATTTTTTAATTTTTATATCTAACGGTTTTGTTTAGCTTTGGCACCGTGCGTGACCTGGGAATGTTATGCACACTATAAGTCGTCTCGGTTATAATCACATCTATATACAAAATCATTTTTCCATATTTATTATAATTATAATTGATGTACAATTTTTTAAAAAAATAAATTTTTATATTATTTTATTATCAGTGTGACAGAAAATACATAAAAATTAATAATTTAGATGATAAAATTTATGAAAAAAATTCATAAAATTAAAATTGAATGATAAAATTCACAAAAGAAAACTTGAATAATAAAATTTATAAAATAATATAAGTTTGATGGTAAAATTTGAAATTAGGTCATTATTATATGGTTATAAATTATTATATATTTATCTACATTATATGTATTTTATTTTATTAACTTTCTTATAATTTAAAAAACTCCATTACTTAAGTGAAAATTCATCAGAATTATGGGCATATGATAATTTCAAATCATGTAATAATTTCTTTAACAATTACCCACGCGCTTTTAAATATAAGGTAATATTACTGAGGGATTTAGTTTAATTGATTGATTAAAATGTGAGTGTTATAAATTCTTTCATATCATATTTAATTTCCATGTATAAAAGAATGAGGTATATTTTATGCATTGTTACTTTTTACATGCTATTCACACCCACATTCTTTTTCTTAAAAAATACCCTTAATATTTTTTAAGCAAAAAAACCCTTAATGTTAAACTCTCGAATTATGAGTTTTTATTTTCTTTGTTAGTTTGTATTTTATAATTTAAATTTTAAAACTCTGTATTAATTTGGCTTCCAAAATTAAATTTTCAGAAGTCTATTTCTATGTTATGAAATTAAACTTTCAAAATCTTTCTGTTACACATTCGAGAAGTCCATAATATGTTCTAAAATTAAACTTCTAAATACACATTCCAGAATTAAACTTTCAGAGGTCTATTTGTATATAAGAAATTTTAATTTATATTTCTGAAACCATACAAAAAAACTCCTGGAATTTTATTTCTACAGTGTATGAAAAATAGCTTTCAGAAAATATAATTTTGAAATACAATTATATATGAATAGAAGTACGTATTTGTTTCCCACAATCTACTTACTGGTTCCCCAAAACCCTTGTCAGTTGGAAGCCATGCACAATCTTCACACGTATCAAACCATGTCATTGGCAATTACAAACCATCATTTGACCTCTTGTACCTAACCCTACCACCAAAGTCATGAATACAAGTCTGGTTACACAACAAATAAAATAAGTTACTTGATTCTCAACATTAATTATTAAATGAATTGTCTATCTTAATTTTTTTATCTTATTATGTTATATAAATTTTAAAAAATTATACAAAAATTCACTCTTATATTACTAAAGTTAACAATCTAGGTAAGACTATTGGAGATGACATCCTGATAACAAAATCCAGACCTTCTGTCAAAAGAAAAAAAAAAGTCCAAACCAATCAAGTTAGCCTAAATTTACAATCTTACATAGACTGGTAATTACGGTACTATGTGATAGTAATTAGTATTTCCTTGAAGCGATGTATTGGCGCCGACAAGGTAACGGACGTTAGCTATGCCGTGAGTCTGGGCTGATTTATTGGACATTAGCAAGACCAAGCCTTTCAATTCTAGCTTTGTCTTTATGACACACTATACTACAATTCCATTGATTCGTCTCCACTTCATCACAATCACAGTTCCATACACACTTCAACAATGGAAAAGTCGTGCGTGATCTCTCGAATTTGCTACGACAATCATCACCTCTGCTTTGCAATTCTCTTCTCCTTTCTCTTCTGCTCTCTGCTGTTATCCTTTCATGGTCCCAACCTCCTCGGACTCACATTCTTAGTCAACCCATCATCCAAGACCAAAAATGTCACAGATTCCTGCACTGGCCGCTATGTTTACATTCACCAACTCCCCTCCCGCTTCAACAATTACTTGCTTCAGAATTGCCAGTCCCTCACTAGAGGCACAGACAAACCCAACATGTGCCCATACATGCAAAACAATGGTTTAGGTCCTCATATTACCAACTCCCAAGGGCTTTTCTCCAACACCACTTGCTATGCCACCAACCAGTTCTTGTTGGAAGTTATTTTTCACAACCGGATGAGCAAATATGGCTGCTTGACCAACGATTCCTCCCTCGCCTCTGCAATTTTCGTCCCATTCTATGCTGGTCTTGATGTTAGCCGTTTCCTTTGGCTCTCTAATCTCACGGAGAGAGATTCCTCTGGTCGTGATCTTCTTCAATGGGTCGCAAAAAGACCCGAGTGGAAGAAAATGTGGGGCAGAGACCATTTCCTTGTTTCAGGGAGGATTGCTTGGGATTTCAGGAGACAATATGATGATGAGTCCCATTGGGGTAGTAAGTTCAGGTTTATACCCGAATCCATGAACATGTCCATGTTAGCAGTTGAAGCAAGTTCGTGGAATAATGACTACGCAATTCCGTACCCAACTTCTTTCCACCCATCAGAGGACACTCATGTTTACCGGTGGCAGAGAAAAATCAGACATCAAAAGCGGCCATACTTGTTCACTTTCACCGGAGCTCCAAGGCCTGAACTTGAAGGTTCTATCAGGGGTAAGATTATAGACCAGTGTCGAGCTTCGAGTGTTTGCAAATTCGTTGACTGCAGCTATGGTGTAGAGAGATGTGACGACCCCATCAATGTTATAAAGGTGTTTGAAAGTTCTGTGTTCTGTTTGCAGCCTCCGGGTGACTCATACACCAGAAGGTCCATTTTTGATTCCATGTTGGCCGGTTGTATTCCCGTTTTCTTTCATCCTGGTACTGCTTACTCGCAGTACAAGTGGCATTTACCGAAGAATAGGACTAAATACTCTGTGTATATACCCGTGAAGGATGTAAAACAATGGAATGTCAATGTGGAGCAGGTGTTGCTGGGAATTCCAGAGGGTGAGGTGTTTGCAATGAGAGAGGAGGTTATAAAGCTGGTTCCAAATATTATCTATGCAGATCCTAGGTCTAAGTTAGATTGCTTTGAAGATGCGTTTGATTTAGCAGTAAAAGGAATGCTTGAAAGGATAGAGAAGGTGAGGGAAGCAATGAGGAGTGGGAGAGATCCTAGCATTGGTTTTGCAGATGAAGATCATTATAAGTATACATTTTCACAAAATTACAGCTAAAGGAAGACACATAATATTATATTGCATATCGTTTCATAGTTAACATATTCCCTTCAGAGAATCCCGTGTGACACTTTTTTTGTGTGGGTATTCTGGCTTTTCTGATTTACTTTTGATTTTGCTTTCTTCTTGGCTTATAAAGAAGGAACGATTGCAATGATAACAAGTGAAGAAAAAATGTTAGTAACTTGTGAAAAGAAAGACAAGCAACAAAAGTACTACTATGGTTTAATGTCACCAAGCAAATAAAGAGAGTCCTCGGGTGGCTTGTTATAACTTATAAGTAGAAGAACATTTTATTATTACTATTATTATTATTATCTTAAAACTGCTTAAGACGTTAATTTGATAGATTTAAACAGTAACAACACTAGCAGATGCAGAAGTGTGTAGTAATTATTGACCCTGAAAGAAATGGGTGGGATGCATGTGACAGTGGCAGGCTGATGAAATTTCCAGTGTAGAGAGACATGGTCACACGATGAGTCACAGTCATAGCCGTAAAAGATGGGACATTAAAGCAGTAGACCCCATTCGAACTCCCGTATCACCGCCTGCAAATAAGGTCCCATTCCAAGAGTATCAGTGTATCACCATTACCGCTCTTTTTTCTATAAAGGCTCACGCAGTCCAATTTCCTTTCCACCTGCTCTTAAGTTTTATTTTTCTCCCTTCATTCACTCGTACGGCTAAACAAAAGTAACAAAAGAATAATCAAACACTTCCCCATTTAATCTAATTATCTAATTTATTAAGATTAATAAAAATAATAATAAATTTATTTTAAATTTATAATATTATTTAAAATTATCATTGTTATTAATAATTCTTTTCCTTCTAATAATTTATCCATATATTTTTTTAATGACAAGTATTTCTAGTCTAAAAATAATTAATGTAAAAAAAATTATAAATTGAGTCTTATAAAAAAAGAACTAACATTATTTTAAACATGTTAAACTTGGATCCTAAAAATAAGAATTAAGGAAATATGTTTTTAATCCCAAAAATATATTTTAGTTTTACTTTTTTATTTTTTTAATTTGTCTTAAAAATAAAATAATAACAACAGGTACATTTAATCATTGCAAGAGATTCTTCCTCAAAATGTTAGAGCTTTCACTCTTTTTTCTCATTTTACTTCAAATTAGTAAAATGAATCACATGCACAGTTAAGAATTATTATTTGATATAAAATTAAATTTAAAAGAACTTCTTTTATCAAAATACACTTCGGTTAAAATTAATACAAAATGCACCTCTTGAAATTGTAAAATAAATGAACAAATAATTAATTCAAAATACTATAAAAATAAAAGTTAAGACTGGTGTTTAACAAAATAATTAATTCAAAATATCTATTGTGATGATAAAATATTCTAATTGGAAAATGAATATCAATATGACAATTTTTTTATTTTTTATAAATAATAAAATTAACAAACTAACAAAAAAAACTAACAAAATCAAAATCACACAAAAACAATTTACAATAAAACTACTATTGACCTTTAACCTTTTTGTTTTTGGTTCCTACAAATATGAGAAAAGATCCCCTTACTCCCAAGCATAGTTGTGAAAACCGGTTCGGACCGGTCGGTCGGACCAGTTAGACCGGGAATTGGAGCATCAACCGGGCCGAGTTGGCTAATGAACCGGCCATGCATGTGGCTCGGTTTGGCCCGGAAAAAACTGGGCGGTTTTGGAAAGAACCAGAAATCCGACCTATTTTTAGGACCCGGACCGGTTGTGAAGAAAAAAAAAAGAGAAGCTCTAGACCAGACGCACAAAACAGCGTCGTCGAGGCAGAGACGCTTGTTCTCGCTCTTGGGAGAAACGACGGTTTCATCGACGTTCACGGCGTCGGACACGGAGTTGGCACTAGATTCGGCGTTTTCGGGTTGCAGATCTTCGAGCTTGTGTTTAGATGAAAATGGCTCATAAGAATGGTAATAGAAAGAAAAACTAATATATACTAAATAAGCATTGAAATGGACGAAAAGGAAGGTGTAGGAAGGTGCAAGAAGAGGAGCACGGCAGCCGCAACAACAAGGAGAAAAGAAGCGGCACCAAGAAGGAGAAAAGAAGACTATATATATCGTAGGGTTTTTCACTTTTTATTTTGAATTTTTCAGTATTGAATTATGGATGAACTTTTTTTAATCAAATAATGTTAATTATATATGTATATATAATATAATTTTAAATTTTTTAATATAAACCGGGCCAAACCGGGCCAATTACTGATCCACCGGTTGGACCACTGACCTAGTGACCCACTACCTCGACTGGGTCAATGACCGAACCGATTTTCACAACTATGCTCCCGAGTACAAACCCTCCCCTTCTCAATGCCTTCAACCCTCCTTCCCCTTCTCCTTCCTTGCGCCCCCAACACCCTCATTCCCCTTCCCCTTGCCAGTGACCCTAACCTTGGCTGCCTGTAGCACAACTATGATTCCAACAATATTGTGCTCGACACCAAATTTGAGCACCGCCCCTTCTACCATGATCTAGCTACCACCTTGTCACCGCAAAGCCACCTCTGTAACTCCCTTCGCACCATCATCAAGCCACGCTGTAGCCACCTCTACACCACTGCCCCAACGTGCACTTCCACACACCCACCCTACGCGCACTACACCACCAAGCTTCACACCACGGTAGTTGAAACAACAACGAAAATACGATTTCGTTGAAATAGTACAACATAATTGTATTTTTGTTGTTACTTTTTTTAACACCCCCTTAATAAACAATGGAAATACAATTTCATTGTATTGTTTCAACCAAATCATACTCTCATTGTGAATTTTCTTTTTTACCCTTTTAATATAACGAAAATACTATTTCGTAGACAAATACACAACGAAATTGTATTTTTGTTATGTATCTTATTTGCACCCCATCACATAATGGAAACACGATTTCGTGAAAAGGGCATTTTTTAAGGAAAAAAAAAGTTGGTATTAGCAATGGCAATGGGCCAATAGCAACTCCCATTTATAAGACTCTTTCTATTTACATCCCATTTTTGCTAAGTACAACCCCGTATCTCCCTTTCTACCAACTACCCATTATACCATTTTTCCTTAAGATGTACACCCCTTTTGCTTTCCAGAAATGTATTTATGGATTTAAATACACCTATTTTGGAAATATATTTCATTCTTTTGAAGACGCTTTGTGCCATGATTAAGATCCTTTCATTGCACCATCTTACAATCTTGAGAACTATAATTTATAGTTCCATCTTACAATCTTGAGAACTATAATTTATAGTTCCAGAGATATACTTTCAAAATAGGTATATTTTTTTAATAAAAAATCACTTAGGAATTAAGATTGTTGACGAGAAATACAAAAAGTAAAATCGTTAACAAGATAAACGCTTATCTTATACCAATTTTTGTAAGTCTTATTTTTATCCTATTATTGGGTTCTTTAAATCCTATTTAAAAATTTGTTTTCATTTTATCTTTATTATTCTTTAAATCCTAATTTTATACTATATTCATCACATATTCATTATATAATATTGTGTTTTCATCAATAACATGCAATATTTTGTATTTTCTTTCATGTGACACTATCTTTCATGGTATGTTCATGACTAACTTTATCTATTATACATCTTAATTGTAAAGCAAAGCTTTTGACGATAATTTTTCCCTTTAAGTGCATTAATTCATTTTCTAATCCAAGTTTACATCAATGATTCAGGCCTCAACCCTCAACAAATCTTAAGTACTTTAATTGAGGTATGATTTGTTATTACTAAAAATGTCTTTCTGGAATAACGTATACCATTCCAGAAGTGTATCTCTGGAACCATAAATTATAGTTATGGTATATTTTCAAAATAGGTATATTTAATTTTGGAAATATATTTTCAGAAAGCAAAAGGGGTGTACATCTTTAAGGGAAAAGGGTATAATGGGTAGTTGGGAGGTAGAAAGGGGGTAAGGGGATGTAACTAGAAAATGAGGTGTAAATAGTAGGAGCCTTTTACAAAGGTTCACATCGAGCAGCCCAACCCAACATTCATTTATGAGCACATTCTCAAAGCCCAAAAGGCAAAGGCAAACTTTGGAGGAAAAATTGATTAAGAACTAGAGGAGGAGAGTGGGAGAAAAAAAAGTTAGCGGGAGGAGGAAGTGTGTGAAAAAATGGCGGCGGCGAACTCTGAGGTCTCTACGAATAACTCTTTCTTCTTCACTTTGACTTTGATCAGCTCAATTCAATTGTTTGAACTTTTTGGCAGAGCAATGGGCAGAAACCGAGTTTGGAAACGTTTCAATCATTCTCTTCCTCCACTTCCGCCTTCGGAATCTTCGACGATGCTGCGCAACAAGTTCCTCATATACCTCCTCCTCCCTGCGTTGAAGTCCTTGCTTCTGAGGTATTATTCCTTCTCCCTTCATGAATCATGATTCTTTCAAACTGTGCCGTTTTTAATATTCCTGCATAATTAGGTTCCTTCATCCATCAAACACAACGTGGACTCTTTAAATTTGGATGGAGTTGCTTTGTTAAAGGTAATGTTCCTTTCTTTGTCTTGGAATTCTTTCAATATTTGAATGTTTATATTATTTTATGAACAATTCTCAGGGGCGGGTGAATACCCAACAAGTTTTTGGTTTGTCCAACTCCGATTTAGTTCCCGGGAAATATGAAGGTGCTGCCATTTTCTGTTTATTCATTCATTCCCATCTCGTTGATGACTAAATCAGTTGCAACTTTGGTTCCCTTTGGTCTATAGGAGGACTTAAGCTGTGGGAAGGTTCACTTGATCTAATTAAAGCCCTTCGTTCAGATATAAAAAATGGGCTTATCTCATTTAGTGGGAAGCGAGTATTAGAGGTGTGTTTCCTTTTCTCTGTGATAAATGACTGGCTGTCAGGTTGTTTAGTTTTCGGTGGAACAAGAATTCTGGCTGTTTAGTATAACTTATAACTTATTATTAATTGGGTTTGAGTGGAAATTCTAAATCCATACATGGAATTGGAAGCACAGTAGCTAGTATGCATTGATGTATTTTATATATAATTTATGTTCTTTTTATACCAGAGATAAAATTGCATTCAGAACTTGCACAACCAAAGGTGTGCAATTGTTGATATAGCTGTTAGAGTGGAGTCCTGATCATAATTTTTAACGTAGAAAGATACACATTGCACAAACAAGATGCTTGCACCTTGCATAGCACATCTGAGACCGTTTCTTATCAATATTTTGTTATTACACTACACCTAACATGGACATTAACATCACCATACGTTGGAGTTCTTAATGTATCTATATATATAGGTAGAAAAGCTGTCTGTCTATCTCTCAGTTTCAAACTTTCAATATTTGATTTTCAGGTAGGATGTGGTCATGGACTGCCTGGAATCTTTGCATTGCTAGAGGTGAAACTATGGTTCATTGGCTTTGCTTTAGATCCTTAACTTTGAAAAATATAATGATGTGCTTATTATGGTTGCTTAGGGGGCAGCTGCTGTACATTTTCAAGACTTCAATGCTGAGGTCCTACGTTGCCTCACAATTCCTAATTTAAATGCAAATCTTTCTGGAGAATCTCAACTATCATCATCCAACTCCACAATTTGTGACAAGGCAGAAGTTCGCTTTTTTGCTGGTGACTGGAGTGGAATTGATAAACTACTCCCTCATGTGAGTACAGATGCAAAAAATAATCAAGGTGATGGTTATGAATTTATTATTATGGCAGAGACAGTTTACTCAATCAACAGTCTCCAAAATCTCTATGATCTTATCAAGAAGGTATTATTTTGCTCATAGACAAGTAAAATTATATTTCTATGTTGAATCATTACATTTTATAAAAAAATATAATACGCAGATAAATGTACAATTATCTGTGTATTATAATGTATATTTATAATTATAAAAATATTATTTTTGCTTATCTATTGAAGTGTCAATGCACAGTGCTTGCAGCATCCTGATGGAGTTGTGTACATGGCAGCAAAGAAGTATTATTTTGGAGTAGGTGGTGGAACTCGGCGATTTCTGTCTGTGGTAGAGAAGGATGGTGAGCTAGCACTGACATGCAATTATATTCATGCTGGATTGTTATTCTGATTCGCTGTGTTATGTGCTTTGCAGTTGCATAATAAAAAGTAGTGCCCTTGAAATGCAAACAACTTGTAGTAATTACATAAACATACTGATCCTTTTAACATATTTTTTCTCCATTATAAGCTTTGAACACACACAGCGATTTCTGTACTACCTGTTAGCTGGAACCTTAACTACGGAACCATGTGTTTCATGCCGGATGGGAGTCATCAAAAGCTTGGTCACGTTATGCAATGTGAACTATAAAGAATATTATTTCATCCATTTGAAATTTTATACCAGTTTCTTTTCTTTTACCAACAATGTACTGGTCTCATGGTGTCACAATTGCCCTCTATTTGTATAGGTGTCATGACTAGTAGCCTTGTTGCTGAAATCACAGATGGTTCATCTAATGTTCGTGAAGTTTGGAAGCTTGCATACAAGTAGTATCGGTATTTTCTTCCTTCACCAGTCAAACTATCCTCAGTTTATTTGCTCATGATTGCCCATGCATGAAAAGGGGGCTGTTGGAAGGGTGGTGATGAGTTGACCATGTTGCCAATTTATATCCAATTGAGAGGTCATTCATGTAGGACGAGTTTTGGTAACGTTTCTAGAAACCATATGGTTAGAAGAGAATCTTGTCCCTCATTTCAAGCTAAACTTCTCTGCTTATACTGGGCTTGGTTTTTCTTGGTCAATTGTATTTTCTAGTAGGTAATGCAAATATATATAATTTTCTCATTTGTGTTTATTTTGACCTTATTCCTAGTGGCATAAGGCTTTTATTGTTGTTGTACTTATTTTGATTGAATGCAATGCATTGCTGGAGCTAACCCCTTAGCAGAACTTAAGGAATCAAAGAATGATCACAAAATGAGATAAGTAATAGGAGATTTGTCCTATAATTTTAAATTCCAAAGCTCCCATGAAATATGATCAACATCAGAAAGATTATAAATGAACCCAACAACTATAGGATCTTTGTATGAAGCTGCAGTAAAAAAAAAAGGGTCAGAACTACAACCGACAACAGACAGATTATATGTGAAAGGTCAAGAGTCAGACCTACAACGATAATATTTCGATCAGCCTCTGGAGGGTTCGATGGGGGAGGAAGGCACCCTTCACTTTTGCAGTAAGCTTTGCCACGGGCACCACCATTAGATTCTTCCTTATCTCTAACAAGAGCTCCTTTGGAAATGTACTCCAGAAACCTTCGGCTTATTCTGATTACATCAGTAGCTCATATTGATTGCATTCGGCTATGGAACCATTGTATGCGTTTAATGTCTTGTATGGGACAACACTCTTTCCTAATTTAAATGTAAGATTCACTAAAATTTATAATTTTTGATAAATTTCAGTCGTAAGGAATATTAAGATGAGCGTATTAGAATGAATGATGCTTAAGTTCTTCGATCTTATCATTTTTTGAGGTGTAATTGTAGGTATCGTTTACCAAATTATAAACAAGGATTTGAAGGCTCGGGGAACACTTTCCACTTATCTTTGTCAGTCAACGAAGTTTAAATACAACTAATTGCTGTCTTTTCTATTTCTTCTGATTAATAATGAAACGAGGACAAAACTTTAGTACCATTCATGTCAATATCAAATAAACTTATTCCACACTGCACTCAATGAACATTCGCAATCGCCAAGATTGCCACCAATATTGATTTTTAATTAGTGTTTCCAAAGCATTTTCTTCCACTCTTCAGTTTTTATACTTACAAATAATACTCCTATACCAGTAAGTGGAACGCACAGTCGGTCGGGTTTGAAGATGACATTTCATAGCACACAAAAATTCCAACTCATCAATAATTTATGCATAACCATAGACAGAAATTAATACATGTTCAGCTTCAAGGATCATCCAAAAAATTAAGTTATGCAATAATTTATATTCACCTAGCTAGCGCAGAGAAAATAAAAAGAATATGCTGTTAGAACCTTTTAAATTGTCTACAAATTATAATTGGACAAGTACTGTTGTTAAATAGTCGTAACAAATATACAAGTTTTTCATCATATGAGCTGTATATATCTGCTATAAAAAAAAAACTGTATATATCAGGTTATGCTTAGTTCGTAGTCACATAGTAGTTATTCAACAAACTTAAATACCTCAGTATCCTTTCTATTTATATTTCTATTTTTTTGTCTTTCCCCCTTCTCTGGATTAAACGGGTATGGACCAATATGTTCGCACATGTATTATTAAGTTGGTGGTGACCACAAAGGTATAAATAACCCAAGACAGAAAAGATTTTGGAGATGAGCTTCATATATTTAGGCAACTGCAAACTGTCTTCAAAATGTTGAAGATTCACAAGAGCATTATTTATGAAGCATAATAGCTCATTACAACCATTTGACAGATACCGTTTATTAAAGGGAAATAATGACACGTATGCTTAAATCCATATATCTGAAGTGCAGTCACCACCAGGATATCTCATCTCATGGGCAAGAGAAGGACCATCAGGCTCAGCTCCAAAGTCCACAAAGAAGTTGGGGTTGATTTTCAGGCCACCTTTCTCGGTATCAACATCAATCTGTATTATGTGGGAGCCTTTCTGGACAAGCTCTGGATAAAACTGTTTGTCCCATGTACTAAATAGTGAGTTGGTAGCATAGAGCCGTTTCCCATCTAAACTCAATTGAATCATCTGAGGGCCCCCTCTCAACTTGTTTCCCTGAAATGGAATGTTAACATCAGCCACTGACGAGATAGATACCCTTTAATGTCAAACATAAATCCATGTAAAACAAGAGCCTGCATACATAAATGGCAAGATGCCATTGCTCACTTGGACATTCCGACTAACTAACTACATGAAGACAATACAAAAGATGCTCTTGCACAGCAGAGACATCACAAATAGGTTTGTCAATTTATGTTTCTAGACAAGCTGAAAATGTGACTGCTGAACTAGCTTTGCATATTTACAAACAGAAAAAATTAATAAACAGAATACAAACTAGAGTGCAAGTGTAGTCCTATGGTGTCAATCAAAATGTATAGAAGAATCAATCAATTCACTTACATGCTTAGCTAAGAAATCATTCATTTAAGCATATTAAGTGCAATTTCGCTCTTTAAAGGGAATGACTACTAAGCACTATTATTAGAATTAACATTTGACTCCCCTCCATTTTCCATTCACTCTACTGAGGAAAACCTTGAATGCTATTTTGACGAATTTGTTAGTATTTTTCCAATAACTAATTAACTCCTGACATGGATTATGCAATAAGTTACTATAGGGAACTTGAGATTGCAATAACCTGAATCTCTGGCACTTCAGCTTGCCAAGTTTCACCATCATCAGTTATAGCTACTACAGGGCTTCCTTTCTGGATAAGTCCACCAACCCATACTTGTCCGGTCAGTTTAGGATTTTTAAGGTCCTCGATGTTATACTGTCTGATATCCCCATGAAGCCAGTTTACAAAGTACAGAAACCGATCATCAAGAGAAATCAGAAAATCAGTTATAAGCCCAGGCATTTCAGGAAGAATCCAGTTTTGCACTTTCAGTGGTTTCACTGATATGGCAACCTGCAAAGTTTAGTCTGTAAGTATCATTGATATATATATATATATATATATATATATATATATATATATATATACACCTTGGTTGAAGTACATATGCTGAATAGATATTAAATATCCTTTGATATACCTCATGGCTCCATGATTCATCTTGGGTCTTAAAAAATCGTATCATGTTACTTGTCAATGCACTCCCGACAAAACCTGTATCTTTAGCAGGATCATGCAAGAACCTTATCTGCATTTAGGGTACATTAGTTATAAAATATGGCAATTTTGCAAATTGGTTCACAATTATTACAAGAGAGAGGAAAAGGGGAAGTACTTAGTACAGTCATAGTTAAATCACAGGGGTAATAAACAGGTTTCAAATACACAAAGTTAAAAGAATAAAATTAATGCATCCTAAACATCTCCCAGGATTCTGTTAACAACTTGCCTCTAAGGGTAAAAGTCCTGAATCACCAAGGTCCAGTGTTTGTCTCAGTTCGCCCCCAGGCCAGCTATATACATGGAGATGCCTCCCGTATAATCCATCAGAGAGATGCTGTAAGTTAAAACCTTTTGTAAAAGCACTAGGAGCACCCCATGATGTGCTAATCATGGTATTGTGACGTGGTTGGTACCAAAAGTCATATCCAAATAGTGGACTGTGACCAGGTTTCTCCCACCTAACCAATGTGAAGCAGAACACAATATAATATAATTAGATATTTTGATATTGAAATGCTAACATAAGTAGTTTCAAATAGAATTGTTGCTAGCCAATGATGCAACACATGTAAATGATGTAATTTTCAATGCAGAAGCAATTATTAAACGATTCTCTGTAAAAAGTTTTACAAAACTCTAGCTTCTATATGAGTACCTTCCCTTCACATTAAACTCTGAATCAAGAAGAAGAAATCCATTTCCTGCAGCATTTCCATCTTTATCTCCAAGACATGAGATCATTATGTCACCAGAAGCAAGGCAGTGAGATGTGTGTGGATAAGCTAATCCAGTCTTCTGTATGATATCGGCAGGCTCAACAACTTTGTGTAAAGATGGAGCCCTTGGATTTGTTTTCACATCAACCACATATATGCGACCTGAACTGAAATATGATAAAAAAAAATAAAAAAAAGTAGACTGTATTAGGCAATTTAAAAATGGATGAAAGAAAAAAGGTAACTAGAATAAAGTTGATATCTTTCTTAAGAGTTCTTGCAATGCACAAAGTGGACAAAACATATATTTGTTACGGGAAAAGGGAGAAGACAAAAGAAAAATTATCAGGAAACAGGAGCACAAATTAGATTTTGGTCAGCTTGTTATAACATCATTATTATTTTGACACAATCACGGATTCTTTGATGTTTCCACTTAGAGAAATGCAATTAGAATTCATTGGAAATCACAATATTTGGTAGGTTTTGCTTCATGATTCTCTCTCCTGATTTATCTTAAACGAGAAAGAAACGGATCAAAATCGATGATTTTCAATAAATTCAAACCAATGATAAAGAGAGTCTTTGAAGGAGAGTGTAGAGAGGTGTTGCTAGCATTCATCTTCCATGTTTTTCAGTTTCATAAGTTGATATATTTGTAATTATGAATGAAATGTCCTTTTAGATTTATATATTTGAATAAGGGAGGGTAAGGATTACACACACTAGTGCAGGTGCGATGAGAAATCGTCGGTCTGCTGAGGGGTCTCCATGGCAAGAGCTGCATGAATTCCAACCAGTGTGATGCAATTCGTCACCTAAATAAGGAACACGAAGCCTATGGATGACTTTGGAATAAGTTGGAGAGTTTGGATCTATGTCCACTGTGGCCAAATAGTCCGGCTTCTCTATTCCTGTCCCTGTATTGTATTATATTCAATCATTAATCAACAACTAAATCACAAAGTAGCACACTTAAAGAAATTACCAAAAGTTCCAACTTATATATTATAATCAGAAAAGATACATGAAACGCTGATCGAATGATTTAATTAACTGGACAAAGTTCAGTTCAGTTCAGTCCACTCCTATAGTACAAAAAAAAAAAAAAATATATGAATATTGAAAATGAAAGTTTATGTTTAGCCATTAAGATGAAGATACTATATATGATAAACTAAACTGAGATTGTTCCAGAGATTTGGGAGGAAAAAGAAAGCTAAAATATGTATATTTATGAGAAAAAGATTTAGAGAGGTAGTACCTGTGTAGACAGCAGTTACATAAATAAGAGACTCTCTTGGACCAGACATGGCTTCCAGGGGGGAAGCATAGCCTGGCCCTGATTTGCAACATCCATGACCGTTAGTACTCACCTTCTCTTCTCCCACAACACCGTGCTCCAACACGCTACTCATCTTTCTCTCTCTCTCGCTCGCTCTCTTCACGGTCTTAGCCTTTTAACTTGTAAGAAGAAGATGATGGTGAATGAGATTTTCATGTGCAAACAAGGTAGGATTGCAGAGTGAATGGTATATACGTGAAGTGTTTGATGTGTATTGAGTCAGCAATATCATCTTCGTACGTATTCGTATGGAATCATGTCCAGGTTGGATGTATCGCAAATGTCTATGAATTCAGAGTGCCCCAGTTTGGGCCGTTCATCTCTTGACACCTGTCTCTCTCTCTCTCTCTCTCTGTTTAATAGAATATCTTGTTTCTTTCTTTAGACTTTTCGCGCTGTCAGGATTGTGATCCTGCTAATCTTTTACCTGGAAGATCATGTGAATCTAAACCTCATCTTATTAATTATTGATATCTTCTTCTGAAAAAATAAAATATTAATTTAAATAAAACGTTGATATTAAAACTACAAGAGAATATATTAATTATAGAGATTGATAATTAATATTTGTTGCTAAAAAAAAATAATTAGTTTTATATATATATATATATATATATATATATATATATATCCGACCAGGAAGAAAAACATGTGGGGTTGAATTGAAGTGTATGTCGTGTCGCATCGAGATGGGCTTCAAGAAAGATTTTTCAAAGCAAACAGACAACAATGGACGTGAAATGCACGTATAATAATACTTGGATTTAGTGTCGCAAATGTCTTGAGTGGATACTTATTGAGATGAAATTTGGTGATTTGAATTTAATTAAGTGAATTCAAAAGTAATTTTACCATCAAAATAATATTTTTTATTTTTACGTATTTTGTAATTAGAAAATATGTATTTTTTTTTATATAAATTTGAAAATGTATTTTAAAATTCATAAAAATTATTTGTATTTTTATCATTTAAACATAGTTGAACGCTTTGATGCGTGAGGAATTTAAATAAAATTTGATTAACAGGTAGTTGTGTTTCTTACAAAGAGCACTCTGATTTCTAAACGAACATCATTTATTCATTCCCTGTTGTTTCATCTTCCCCACCAAAAACTTCCCATTCCAGACGGCACACTACGTTGGGCCTCCTCTATTCCCGACTTCTCCGCCCTCAAGCGCTCCTCTCAGGGTTGCCTGACCCTCGAGGTTTCGATCAAGGAACAAGGAATCTTAGTAGTTCTTTGTGTCTCTCTTTATTTCTCTATTTCAAATTTCATTGATACCAAATCATTTTATACTTTTATTTTATTTTATTTTTTCCATTTCTCTTAAAACAAACTACACAATATACACCTTTATTTTCTCTTTTTTAAATTATCTTTTTTTTTTTTCTATCTATCTTATAGTACTTTTTCCCTCTAAACAACCAAATACAACATCAATATCAATGATATTATATGAGTTGGTTTTTGTAAAAAATAAAATAAAAATACTTAGTTATTGTTAATTGTGTAAGTAATAAAGTATGTATTATGAGTGAAAAAAAATTATGAAGGTTTTTGAATGTCACTCGCTCAGTCTCTCCAGTCTCAACTGTGCTCCGTGGCACGGCAGAATCCATTGCTGGCGAAGAAGCTTCACGCACAAATCATAAAAGCTGGTCTCAACCAACTCGAACCCATCCCCAACACTCTCTTAGACGCATACGGCAAATGCGGTCTCATCCAAGGCGCACTCCAACTGTTCGACGCATTGCCCCGCCGAGACCCCGTCGCATGGGCCTCCCTCCTCACCGCCTGCAACCTCTCCAACCGCCCTCACCGCGCCCTCTCCATCTCCCGCTCCCTTCTCTCCACCGGCTTCCTCCCCGACCACTTCGTCTTCGCCTCCCTCGTCAAGGCTTGTGCTAACTTGGGTGCTCTTCACGTCAAACAAGGGAAACAAGTCCATGCTCGCTTCTTCCTCTCACCCTTCTCCGATGACGACGTTGTCAAGTCTTCGTTGATTGATATGTACGCGAAATTCGGGTTGCCCGATTACGGACGTGCCGTTTTCGATTCCATTTCTTCCTTGAATTCGATTTCTTGGACTGCCATGATATCTGGGTATGCGCGAAGTGGGCGAAAGTTTGAGGCTTTTCGGCTGTTTCGTCAAACGCCGTATCGAAATTTGTTTGCGTGGACTGCTTTGATTTCTGGGTTGGTGCAGAGTGGGAATGGAGTTGATGCGTTCCACTTGTTTGTTGAAATGCGGCATGAAGGGATTAGTGTAACAGACCCGTTGGTTCTTTCCAGTGTTGTTGGTGCTTGTGCTAATTTAGCTCTCTGGGAGCTAGGGAAACAGATGCACGGTGTGGTTATAACCCTTGGCTATGAGTCTTGCTTGTTTATAAGCAATGCGCTTATAGATATGTATGCCAAATGCAGTGACCTTGTTGCTGCGAAGTATATCTTCTGTGAAATGTGCAGAAAGGATGTGGTTTCTTGGACTTCAATAATTGTTGGCACTGCCCAGCATGGGCAGGCTGAGGAAGCATTGGCTTTGTATGATGAAATGGTTTTAGCTGGGGTTAAGCCAAATGAAGTGACCTTTGTTGGGTTGATTCATGCTTGTAGTCATGCTGGCCTAGTTAGCAAGGGGCGTACTTTGTTCAGGACTATGGTTGAAGATCATGGGATTTCGCCCTCTCTGCAGCACTATACTTGTTTGCTGGATCTTTTTAGTAGATCAGGGCACCTTGATGAGGCTGAGAACCTCATTAGAACAATGCCTGTCAACCCTGATGAACCTACTTGGGCTGCTTTGCTCAGTGCTTGTAAGCGCCATGGTAACACCCAGATGGCAGTTAGGATTGCTGATCATCTTTTAAATTTAAAACCAGAAGATCCTTCTTCGTATATATTGTTATCTAACATATATGCTGGAGCTGGTATGTGGGAAGATGTTTCAAAAGTGAGAAAGTTGATGATGACCATGGAAGTTAAAAAGGCACCAGGTTATAGCTGCATTGACTTGGGAAAGGAAAGCCATGTGTTTTATGCTGGAGAGACTTCTCACCCAATGAGGGATGAGATTATAGGTTTAATGAGGGAGTTAGATGAAGAGATGAGGAAAAGGGGTTATGCTCCTGATACTAGCTCAGTTTTACATGACATGGATCAACAAGAGAAGGAAAGACAACTTTTCTGGCATAGTGAGAGGTTGGCTGTGGTCTATGGGCTTCTTAAGGCTGTTCCAGGGACTATTATACGTATAGTGAAAAATCTTCGTGTTTGTGGAGATTGTCATACTGTTCTGAAACTCATCAGCACTATAACAAATAGGGAAATTTATGTCCGAGATGCCAAAAGATATCACCATTTTAAGGATGGGAATTGTTCTTGCAATGACTTCTGGTGACTTGAGAATTGTGACTGAGATTTCAACAAATTTAGTGCGTGTTACACGTCTAATAAGACTTGCATGCATGGAGATTTTCAGGTCAAACATCAAAACATAGAAAACCTCAGAAGCTGGAGTTTGTTGCTTCAGGATTAACTTGGATCGATTCTCATCTCATTAAACAAAACTTGCTGTTAATGTTAAACCGAGGTCTTTGCTACGTAGAATGCTATCGTGTCCTGTCTGATACTTGTTGCCTATGCTTTTTAGACCTTCAGCAATGACCTTTCTCTATTGGCATGTGATTTCAACGCCACTTGGCAAGTTACCTATTTCCTATTATTTTTTTAGTCAATTTTAAAACAATAAAAAATACACTAACAAAATAAAAATGCAAACGCAAAAGCACAACATTATATTTCTTTCTTGTATATCTTTCTCTCTCTAGGTGTCAAGTAGCATCAAGATTTCTACCAATGTTGTATCTTTATAATATATAAATTTTGAACCACAAAATACAATGATGATAACTAAACTAATCCATTTTTATGCATAAACATTTTGATTGTTGCTCAGTGTTCCAATACTGCAAAATTTCATTTTTTGTTAACTGTTCTTTTTTTATTTATTTATTTATTAATTTCTTAAATAAATAAGAATTCACCAGTTATATTCTATTAAATAACCATTAATTATTCTAAATGATGAGTTTTTTTTTAATGTAATTATACTTATAACTGTTACAATCTAAAAAGTTTGCTTTCTCAATAAATACTTCCATAAACACTTGGTAGATTTGTCTCTACCAATGACAATATTTTAAAAGTTGAAAAGTCCTGATCACGTCATTAATGCTTTGACTTGTAGTGCTAAAATAGCAAAGATGTGTGAGGAAGCGAACAGAAGTGGTGAGATAACTTCCATTGTTTAGTAACAGGAAAATAGAGAAGAAATGTGTGTGTGTATATATATATATATATATTAAAGGTGGATCTCATGTGTACGCATTTACATTCTCATAAGTGAAGAAAGGTGTGGAAATGAAAAGCTTTATTCATGTTTTTACCAAGGTAACCCGCTGATTGTAAGACAACAGATTATGCAAGTATACATAATCGTCATGTGTAAAAAAATATTATATAAGCAAAAAATTGAAAATTAGGTGCAAGGGTAAAATGATATTTTTAATAATAATTTAATTTCTTTCTTTTAAACTAAATATTTCACAATTTTATTTTCACTCTATTTCTCATAAATCAAACTACCAATTTTTTTAATCTATTTTATATTCTTTTCTTTTCTCACCTATATATTTTTACTTCTTTTATTTTCTTCCTCTCTACCAAATACATTGTAAAGACCAAAATTGGATATTTACATGTGCTCTGATCCAAGCTTGTGTTACTATTTAAATTTAAATTAAAGGAAATCTCACATGCAAAGAATTATATTAAATTAACTCTCAAATAATTTCTTTCATAAGTATTTTTTTTTATTTCTTAAAACACAAAATCAAAGAATAATCAATGTGAAAGATGAAGGATGAAGAAAGGTTGAAGAGTAATTAAATAGTAGGTAACCACATGAATAAACAAGTAGGTAATTGAGTATGAGAAAGATTGAATATCATAATACTATTGTGGAATTCAACTAAAATAAGACACCTTGGAGAAATTTTTGATGTGGTAAGAGTTAAATTGTTGAATAGATGGAAAGGTTTATATTTTTAGTAATGAAGAGACACATGTAACATTCTTCATTTTTTTTCTCTCGCTTAAAACACCTGTCTTTTTTCCCCTTTTGTTTGTTTTATTTTTTATCCATCTTTCGCTAAAGAAAAACGAATAAAAAGTGAAGGAAGACCTGAGAATTGTTAGAAAACGAGGCGAAGCAGCTATCGACGAGGGAAGAAGTAAGAACTTGCAAGTAGTCGAGATCCGACAAGAAAAAACAGTAAACAATGTCGATGAGGACAGGAGTTTAGGAGAAACACAGCTAAGCTAATGAAGTCTTGCCACTTCATTTCAAATATTAAAATAATTAATAATTAAATTAAATTAAATTACAAAAAAAAAAAAAAAAAACTTATGCTGCAGTACCTGAGTTCTTACTTCTTACCCTAGTCCTTTCATACGCACATATGCTGTAGTCTAAAACGTAATGAACTTTTGTAACATTGAAAAAATTGAAATTGGGAGTGTTGGAAGGGATGCATACCGCTATTCAGGCTGACGCCATTTTAACACATTAAATGCAAGTGAATAGCATTTTCCATTCTTGTGAGTTGTGAGAATATATAATAACAAAAGAATTGGCATATTAACTTTTAATGAAAGAAACCATATTTTACATTCTGTAAGAAGCAAAAGAATTGTCACTAGATGGAAAAGGATTATGGATTTTCCTACTGTCAAATATACGGTAAAACCCATATCATTGGCATTAAGCACTAACTGCTGAGTTTACTTGTATAGATTCTCTATTTGGTCCCCGTATTGAGCCACAACTTTATCCCTTCGAATTTTCATGGTGGGTGTCATTAGCCCATTATCAATCTGTCATTGTAGTAAAGATCAATATGTTAATTCAGTTATTTAAATAATATATAGATACAACTTTGGAGTTTGAAGTTTAATCTAACCGTGAAGGGGTCATTTACGAGAAGGACTGGCCCAATTTGAAATGGAGACTCTGAAGTCCTGCATTAAAAAGACAGGATAAAGAGAGGGGGAATCAAACCAAGACTTTCAGGGACAAAAAAACAGGAGTTTAAGAAGGAAAAACTAGTTAGTTAAAGCCAATTACTTTTATTTCTTTCCCTTTTTTTGGGTTCTAAAAGAACAGAACTGTGTACACCGTTTTAGCTTCTTAAGGAATCCAGTTATGGGAAGTCTATGGTATATAGCTGAAACATCGCCATCCTTGGCAAACAATTACAAACAAAAGGCTGCATCAATTTTTATACAGCAACATAAATTATTCTCATCTGTTCCTCATATATTGTCACAGGCCATGGTAAAGGAATTCACGTTGTGTATGAACACGATTTAAGATTCAGCATATTGATATTATTTGATTCATATAGCTGATTGCACCCTGTGGAAAGGGGTTCGAATGTTGTTGCGTTCCTCACTTGACAAGGGAAACCATTACCCAAAATCTTAGATGTAATTTCCTTCTCTTTCATCAACTATAACAAATGAAGTATACTTTTGTCCTCATCCTTCTGTTGCAAGGCACATGCAACTTTCTAAAACACTTGGGAGAGATTCTATTGTAAGATACAAAGTATTTGATCAGTTTCCTATTCATAACACCTCTAACAATGTGTTTAATGCCACTCTAAAAACAACTTAACTATATCGGTGAAATAAAATAATTTATCTTCCATTTTCATAAACCTCAAGTAGTAAAAAAAAAAAAAATGCCCTTCTTTGTAAACAGATAAACAATAACATGCTATAGCAATATGTATAAAAAGGCATAAAATTTCACTGGTATTCATTATAACAAGCAGAAGTGAGACACGATCTTACCATGTCCTCAATTCTTTATATATTAGGCTGGTCACTTTTTCCTGACTGGCATCTGAATTGTTCGAATCTATAATTGACGATTCCCTTGCCGCTTTTAAGACTTCTTCTTTGTTAGGAACAATTACAGCCCCTAGACGTCGCTTATCCTATTTGTTAAAGTAGTCACCGAAGAAGTAAAATTATTGCATTTTGTAATACGTGAGTAGTTTATATGTAGGTCTTGAGCCATAAAAGTTTAAAGACATCAAGATTTAAATTCACCTGGCCAATAACAACAATTTGATGTATGAGGCTACTCCTCATGGCAGCTTCTTCAAGTTCTCCTGGCTCAACATTTTCACCTTCTCTTATTGAAACATGTGATTAGTACTTAAATAAGAGGGAAAAATTGATGATCAACAGACATTTTTTGCAGAGTAAAAATCAAAGTTGCAGTTAAGGGTCAAAGAAAGGAAAATAATCCTTAAAGCCTCACAGTAAACATATGGCAACAAAGAAATCCATTAGTTAATTGCAAAAAAATAAAAATCATAAAAGTTAACAAGTGGCTCATTTCCCACCTGGGAAGCAGCCTTAATTTAAAGGTTTAGACATAGCCAATAATACAATAGAGAAAATCACAAACAGTTACCAAAATTATTAATTAACTGTTTTGTCGATATAAGAATATTGATTAGCTGAAATCTCTTAAACCTGACATGATTATCAATTCTTTGGTTGTTTTGAAGTTCGAACTTAGATCAAACGAATAAAAAAACTCATGTAGAGCTTCATCGAGTATACTTAAAATAGTTCATGTACACATAAATACATGATATAAAATAGATATCTTGTATGAAACAAAATTATTAACTGATAATTTGGTCAAGTCTAAATTTGTTTTGAACACAAATATTCACATAAAAAGAGAGAAAAGATAAAATAATAATTTTCTCAATATAAGGATATTTAATTCAAAAAATACATAAAGTATGTAGAGAAATTTGATAAAAGTAGCTATTACAATGTGTCAATATCACTAAATAATATCTTCTTAGATACACCTTCTTGTGCAGTAACCTAAAATAAATATTAAAAAAATAAACATGTTTATTCTAAAAAATGTTAGTGGCTGTAAATTTTGAAAACTGATTGGTGGTTACTCTTCAATTTTCTCTTCACATCATAAACTATTTTTTATAATCCAAGCAGACTTAAACCAAATTTAAAATTGTATAAATCCTAGGCCCTCAAGGATGAATACTATTTTAAATAAAAAACAAAAGAAAACAAAAGCACAAATGGACAGAAAAGTGCACCTTGAATCTGTTCAGTTACAAATGCCAAGTTTACCTTTACTAATACTAACAGAGTAACAGTGTATATTATTCACATCCAATAATGGACAGAATCATAAAAATAATAGAAAGCACACATAACACATTCAAACACACGGGAAAGGAGGAAACATTTGTTTATAGGATCCAAAGATCAACATACACAAACTTCTGTTCTACCTGTAGAAAGCACAATAGTGTCCTTAGCACGGCCATCCACAACAATTACTCCGCTGGAATTACGACTGCGCCCAGTTGAATGGTGGGGAACAATCCAACCAATATCCCCAGTATTCAGCCAGCCATCCCTATCTAAGACCTGATTTGTAGCTGAAGGGTTCTGATACAAGAATAAGATATGTAACTGACACAATTTGATCCAGCATATGCCAACAAGATCAAATTATGTGAAAGTGATTGCGAACTTTTAAGTATGCAACACTTCTTGACTGCTATAACCATTACACAAGTTACTGGTATATCATGGGAAATGTATTTCATGTCAAAACAAAATTCTTCATCTGAAGAATACTTACAGACCACTCAATAGTGAACCTTTTTATAAGTACTTGCTTTGATCTTTAAGTTTGGCAGATTATAAACAAATAAATCATTAAATCTACATGCCTACAACTCCAGTATATAAGGAGTAGAAACTAGAAAGCCTGAAATATATTAATGATATGCGTATTTTTATATCTTTCACATGTCCAACAAATTGTTATATTTTAATCAACATGCTCTCTCTCTCTCTCTCTCTCTCTCTCTCTCTCTCTCAGATGTACACACACATGTCAATACAAGACACAACAAGTTTGAATTTTATAAAGTATATTACCTTATAGTATCCCTTCATCAATTGTGGGCCCCTGACTTTTAATATTCCCTTTGAACCAGGTGGAAGAACTTCATCAGTCTCAAAATCTACGACTTTGAATTCTGTATGCTTAATTGGATGCCCAACAGACCCAATAACCTTCAAAAGATTGCATCTATAACATTCAGATATAAGCACTACTCTTTGCAGACACAAATTACAAACTAATTAAAAGAATGCAAATTTTTTAATTATTATGAATATCTGGTCAATTAGCTTGGGTTAAAGGTGTTGTTAATGTATTATGAATATCTGGTCTAGATAGAAACTTTTGACAAAAACCAAAAGTTTACAGTGTGCTTGCTATTAACAGATTAAGTAGAATGGGTATCTTTTGCAAAAGAAAAATAAATATGAACATTAAAAATAATTATAAATAAAAGAAATGCTGATTAAGTAGAACTCTCATTTAGCCCTTTGTTTTCTTAACAAGCTCAAATAATTGTTATTCTCAAATTACTATTTTACTTTTTAAAAAGGGGAAGAGAAAGAGGGGGGGGGGGGGGAAGCAGTTATA
>PYAF01003302.1:6418316-6440771 GCA_007407185.1 Glycine tomentella | reverse complement strand
ACATTCACACCAATAGCCTGTATATTGATTTAAAAATAATGTCAGAAGAATGTCAAAAAGAAAAATCCTGCCCAAGAGTTGCATGTGTGAAGTATCAGACCTCAAAAAATCTATCCACATGAGAAGATAAGCTACCACCACCACTTACTCCAGCCTGCAGAGTGCCAGAGGGTTTAGCTTATCATGAGCAAAACATTTTATTATAAATCATATTTCAGAATACAAGACCTTTGAAATTCCAATAGCTGAATGAATTTTACGGTAGACCAGTATCTTTGCCAGTAAATGAACTGGAAATAATATTGTGGCAACTACTCTTGCCCATAACCAATCCAAAATTGAATGGAGGTAGGACGGTGGCTTCTGATCCTTTGTTAGACATTTACCCTACAAACATATTAAAAATTTATTAAAAGCAACATGTTTGGGCAGAATTAGAACTACGTCCATTTACAGATCTACTTGTTTAATCTAATTTGAAAAGTGCTAATGATGGAATAATTATCAAGAGTGAACCTGAGATGAGGTGTGATTGTGATCAGAAATAAATTTGAGAATAAAACCCTAAATTTGTCCTTGAGAAATCTGATGGCACATATCAGTCCTTAAGAACATAAAAATTCCATTCTGGTCCCTAGAATCACAAAATGTGGGTCATATGGATCCTTTTTAGGGACCAATGAGGGATTTTGGTATTAGTGGGGGACTAAGGTAACCCACCCTAAATTTCTCAAGGACAGATTCATGGTTTTACTCTAAATTTGAATATTTGATAGAAAGATAGGATTCGGCAATTGACAGATTGGGTCTATTCCTTTGGGGTATGACCCATCTTACCAAACAGACACAATTTGTTGTGACACAATGGTAGCCCAAATCACATCAGATCAACAAAATGTCATCAAGTGCAATTTCTTGTTATTTGGGTTAGCTCATATTACAGTCCCTATTTTTTTCTCTTATGTTTTTAAGAACAAAATTGGATGAAATAAGCCTTTACCAAAGCATAGAAAACAGATTTTAAGACAGAGAATGATGATTTTGGGAATGTTGCTAACACTTAAGAGACCTACAGAAAGAGCAGATGACCATACCTCATAAATACGCTTACACTCCATGTACCTTAAGCTGACCCTTATGAATGTGAGTGCAACAAGCTTTCTAACAAGGGAGCTTGTAGATATCTGCTTCTGGATCCCACTACAGGAATCAAGAATAATAAATGCAATTCACAGTTGACATGAAATACAATTAGCGAGAATGTATTTGAAGGAGTGTGTTAAAGAGTGTGTTCCTAACACTCCTCTTCTTGGAAAAGGATTTACCTATATAAAGTTTCATAAACTAAAGGAACAGAAATCAAGTAATGTGGTTGATAACGTCCCAAATCCTCCTATAATGAAAGAAAATATAGGATATTAATGCATGAGGCAATGTGTTATCTTTTATGACAAACCATAATCAAACAGATTATTAAAGTAATAATACCTTCAAGTTTCTCACAGTTGTGTATACTTGTTCAACACCGCACGAGAAAATGAAATACTCACAAGCTCTTTCATATGCATGCCAGGAAGGCAGCATGCTTAGAAATCTATCCCCAACTTCAGCAGGTACAATATCCCCTAAGTTTTTTATCTAGAAATTCATTAACACATGATATACAACATCAATGATATGTTAAAAGCCAAGAATTATCTTTAACTGAAACCAATTTAAAACCTAGAAAGCTTCAAAAACTAAAGAAAATAAAACTAGACAGGTTCGAATAAAAGGTGACTGGGAGCAGAAGGCCCACTTTTCCAACGTGATCTCTCTCTTTGCCCATGCAAATGTTAACAAATATTAGGAGGATGTTTTATCCTCTCTTAGTTGTATTCTTCTGTTGTGCTCAAATAAAATTTCATTATACATAAAAAAGGAAATATGTGAATTAAGTAATGAAGCTGTGTGTGTGTGTGTGAGAGAGAGAGAGAGAAGGAGACAATATGCAATGATTGTAGGTTGAAGCACAGTAGTTGTAATTACCCCCAGCCTATACATCAACTTATACAATATACAGATGATTAGAGGAATATTACAAAAATATTCTGTTAATCAGTCAGGCTCCAATCAATCCATCTAGAAATGGAATAATTGACAATCAATAACAATTGATTTAGATTCATTGCTTTATTAATTAATAACCTCAACATAGTTTGCTATACTCTTAACAAAAATGACCACAACCTGTCTGAAAAAATCATTGCCACAATAAACTTAATAAAAGGTTTGCAATCAAACCTGATGCAAAAGATTCTGATGGGTTAGCATAACACCTTTCGGATTTCCAGTAGTTCCACTTGTGTATACAAGAGTAGCAATGTCATCAGATTTGATTGCTTCATACATATAGTGCTTCCCTGCAGTTACAGACAAGTTTTACAGAACCGGACTACTGCTCCTTTTGATGATAAATAGAATGCCCAATATGTCGTTTCCATTGCAAAATAAATAAACAAATAATTTCTTATTATAAAATAAGAACAATATTATCATAACTCTATTGGGAAGGAGTTACGTTTTTGGCTTCTCTGTGGTCATTACTATCTCAGGTGTGCATAGAGATTGGGAAGCCTTGCAACATTATTTAGTTACCTGCCACCCCATCCCCAATTTTTCTTTTTGATTTTAAATTTTTATTATATTTAATCTTATCAGTTATGGAGGATTTGAATTTCTTATCCATCCACTAGCAGTACTTCTCTATCTTTTCACTTAAATGTCTCCTCTGTGTCTGTAATATATATTCTGATACTTTCTCTATGAACAAAAGATAACATAGTGGAATGATCAAAAATATTTAATCCAAATTTGTAAAGAAAGACCCACGTGACATACTAGTATCAAGAGAATCAAACAATACTCTGCGACTCTCTTGTCCCAAATGTATGACTTCTGTGAAAGTAAAGACAGGCACCTCCTTGTCTCCTTCACTGACCAGTCCTGATTTTTCTCCCCAAAGCAGAATAATAAATCTCATTGAAGCCTTCAAATAAAACAGTTTTGCAATCCGATTAAACATTTCAGGATTGTCCACAGCTAGTGCAACACTGAATAACAATAGCATCAGTTAGCAGCGTTCTATTGAATAATCTATAAAGACTGGCATTTAAAAATGTGAAAATTCACCATCATAATCGAAGAACATGTACATGTATATACATTCTTGCTGTATTCAACAAACTCAACCTCTACTGCAAGTCTACAACTGTGAAATACTATTATTATTGATGTTTTAAATGCAATTCAATTATTGATTAAATCTTTTAACACAAGTGACTGGTCTTTCTTTTATAAACTCTACCACTCTGCTAAAGGCAGAAATCAAATCCTAGGATTTGTAGACTAGACTTTTTACTATCTAAACCAATTCACATTATCTCCTGATATTTTTTTTATATAAGTTTTAGTAACATTTCTTGCAAAACATTTTTAAAAGCAAATGTAATACATAGTTACATACATACATACATGTATGTGTGTGTTTCTGTATTAAAAAAAGAGAAATTAATTTATATACATTAAATTAATTTATATACATACAACATGATGTTGAGTTTAAGAGGAACAAGGTGGGGTGGTGGACTATAACTACAAACTTTAATTTAAGAAAAAAATGGGATCAAAATAGTGAGAGTTTCAACGATACATACATGAGAAAAATCAAACCTTTATTTAGTCACTGTTACAAACTATTGGAAAGTCACCTTAACAGGCTAAAGGGGGCATGTTGAAGTTCCACATTGGCTAAAGATAGTGTCAAGATAGAGTGTATATAAAGGGGGAGCAATCCTCACCTTACAAGCCAGTTTTGTAGGGTTGAGTTAGGCTCAAACCCAAATTCTAACACAAACCATAACAGAGCTCAAGCAAATATAGATGCATTTCTCATCAGTTCTAAGTACTTTGTCATGATGAAGGTGACTCTTCCCCAATTTCAAGTTTTAAGTGCACATAAATATCTGACTACAAATCAAAATGGATAATAGATATTGCCCACGAAAGCTGGAAGGCATCTTCAGTGCTCAGTATAAATTATATATGCTCAGCCAACAGGTGGATTGATTGAGTATGCATTAGTTTTAAAAACACAAATACTTGGGAGAGAAATATGACCATCTTAGGCATTGTAAGGTAGTGATAATTGCTTCAGGGGAAGGGGGGAGACAAAAGTCTCATAATTGTCTAAAATTGGTCCACATTACATATATCAAAGGAAGCAATAATCAAACTGAAAAATCACATTTCAAATTAAGGTAGAGGTAGAAGGTGTTATGAAGTGGCCAAATATACAATAATAGATACAATCTGTTAGAATGGGAGTTCTTATTAAACCTTTCAGAGTGGTTGTATATTTGCAGCAGTTCTTCAATTGATGACCTCGAACCCCTTACCGCATTGATTGCCCCACATGCCATCATACCTAGACTAAAAACATAGCATGGATATGATTAAGAAAAAACATCTATAGTAGGGCTATTGGTACTATACAACTAACAAGCTTTTGAATATTGTAAATCTGCTACTGAGCTTAGCACAGTTCCAGATGTGAGAAATAAAAATTCATTTTTCATTCAGTAAACACAAGAAGGATAGAATGTTCACCTTTGCAGTAAGATGAAGAGAAGTCTAATTTCATTACATAAGTATTTTCCTAAACATTTTCTTCAAAAGAATAGATACAAAAACAAAAAACATTAGGTAAAAATAACTCAATAAGTAGGCTAACTGCATCAGAAGCAACATTGCAACCTCCTAATCACCATTTTTATAGCATTAAACAGCAATGCTAGTTACCCAAAATAATAAACAAAAGTAACTTCCTAACAAAAGTAATTTTTAAACAAGGGTGGTACTTTTTACAAAACATAACTGTAAATATTTTTTGTTTAAATATATTTTTGTGCTATAAAAAAGTTAAAATGATTATTTTAATTGTTGTTTGTTTTGAAAAGCTTGTGCACATACAAGTTGTGCAGCTAGCATTTTCCTGAACACCATACAGTAAGAAGATAAAGAAAATAAATTCTGATAATTTAGGTTGAAAAATGTAATAAATAATACAGAGAGTTCTACACACCTTGATCTGCTACAAGCCAGCGACATGAATTATCAGCAAAAAGCGCAAGCTTCTCATTGGGTCTTACTCCAATAACTCTCAATCCTTCAGCAAAGTCCAATATTGCATCCTCCAACTGAAATTTTGATTAGAAAGATATAGAGAATCATAATAACATGCAACTAAATGACATGTCTTCGGATAAGATTCTCATGTAATTCAACATTGGAACAAAGAACATTCATTTTATATGTCAAGCTCATAAAAGTTTATAATAATTTGAAATTGATTTGCATTCCATCAATAGATCTTTAGATTAAACTACAATACTATTTTGAAACATGTATTTATTATTGTGCAGCATTTAGCATCATTATGATAACATATTATTCAACAATCAAAGATTCAAAATAACCACAATCATATTGTGTAAGAAGTTACTTGATGGTACAAGAGTGTGAAGTCTTAAAACAGTTTCAATTGATCTCCGGCATATGTTATTGTGCTCATTTGTATCCTATTTCACATATCCATGATCATTCTGCATATTAATATTTGGGTAGACATGTCTCAACATCCATAGAACTCACCCATAGTTCTTAAAGTAAAAAAATAAAATCCCAGACAAAGGTCATTGATCAAACTCAATGATCCTTCAAACATTATAGGAAATGATAATCATACCCAATTCCAACAACGGTGATATAGTCATTCACCATACCATCAACCCAGACCAGACAGACAGACATAAAAAATCTTTCTAAAACATGAACTATATGGGATTAAGTCACATATTATAGAACAAATGCCCAGAACATTACAGTTTCAGTAAGTGGAGACAAAGATTAATAAAACTAGAGATATACAACAGTAACAACAAAATTCAAAGCATTTTCCCAGTAGGTGGGTTGGTTACATGGATCAAACCACATCATTGTGTTCTGTAAAAAACTGATTCTTCAAAGGCCATTTAGATCTGAATCATTTTAATAGTTTCCAGTTTTCACTTAAGAGTTTTCCTCTACCTTAATTACTGAGCTATCACTCATTCGACCAACTCTTCTAACTAGGGCTTTTATTGGTCTTCTCACAAGTCATGGCAAAAAAGAGATAAAATATATATAAAAAATACACCTGTTTATATGTCATAGTTGAAGGAGGATCATGATACGGATCTACTAATGCTATTTTATCACCATACTTCTCAGCAGAAGATCTCCAAATATCAGGAACAGCTTTCCACTCGTTTGAGGCCACACCACCATTACCAGAGAGTAATGAACTTTCTAGAAAGGGGGAACACCTCCTTGTCAGCGGTTTCTCTGTCTACATGCAAAAGTTTGTGGTAAAAATAACAACAACATAAACATTGATATCCAACATCCTCTAGACACACACGAGTACGAACAGTGCAGGCATAGTTATCATAGACAAGAATGGTATTAGCTAATCATAAAATAGTTTATATGTCAAATTTCATTGATTTTGAACCTCAAATATCAGGCGAATACAAATTTAAGAACTCCAGAGTTAATACTTATAAACCAAATTTCATTGACTTTCCCCCTAAAAGATATGCCCTGACACTAAAATTAAAAGAATAAATAAGTAAAGAGCAAGAGCAAAGAGCGAATGAATGATGGTAGCAATAATTACCTCGGATTGAAGTTGGCAAAAGACAGGTGGATGAAGATTGATCCTGGTGAAGTAGTTGTTGGGAGCAAAGAAGAAAGGAAGAGCATGCGCAGCAGAATAAGAGAAGGTGGAAGCATAGCTGGAGCTGATAGGAATTGCCGACATCGAAATTGGCAGAAGCAAAACGAAGAAGAAGAAGAAGAAGAAGAAGATGAAGATGAAGAAGATGAAGAAGATGAAGATGGAGATGAAGCACGTTACATGTATGGTATGATATTATAAAATACTGAGAGTCGTCGTTTAGTTAGTTGTTAGTCTTACTCGTCAACTCAACCAGGAGTTTGACTGTCTTGCCTTGCTTGCTGCTCATGCCAACAACCGGCAAAATGCCAAAATAAATATTATTAATTGATATCTGAGTTTTAATAATGTATTAAAAGCACCTTATTTTAAATCAACTATCACAACTAATATTTTCCTTCTTTAATTACAATACATGTCCTAAACAAATTTTCAATGCATCTGATCATATTTTTTAGAACAACCCACAAATTTGTTCCTCGAAATATTATTTTCGCCTAAATAATTTTTTAAAATAATAAAATTATATAAGTAATATATTCTTCAAGTATTAAATGTTTATCAATTTATTTCTTTAGTTAATATATTTTATTAATTTTTAGGGACCAATTTAAATGATTTTTTAATATTTGGGAGGTTATTTAGGAAATTACTTGTAATGTTTCAACTTTAAATACATTTAGAAGAGAGATTTATTTCAAAGATAAAGTTGAGGGTTTGTACTAATCATTTAGTAATGTCTTAACAGGTATTAAAACTATTGACAACTTGGAACTTATTATCCTCATTCACAGCTTAATCACCAAACCATCCAGTAATTCGTTGGCAATCACCAGAGGAGGAAGTGCTGAAATTAAATTGTGGCTTTGGCGGATTAGTTCGTGATTTGATCTTTGGGAATTTGGAAAGCTGGATTTATTTTATTGCCTTCATGGGCTGCAACTTGCTTCAGACAAAGGCTAAAGGAAATTGTTATGTGAATCTGACTCAATATTGGCTTTGATTTTTTTTTTTTTTTAATGGAGATATATTTTATTTGTGAAAGAAGAAGATATATGAATTTTAAACGGGACAAGAAGCACGTTATACCTTTGTTTATACTGGCGCAATTATTTAAATGTTCACTGCACAGAAGCTTCTAGCTTTTTGAGAATTTAAAGTATGTGTTAAGCATCATATTTCATGCATTTGTTTGCCCTACAAACCCTTTTTAAAAGAAAAATATTAACTCAATCTGCTTATTACCTTTTTCCAAGGAATACTGCATTAATCAATTTTTTACCTTAAAAATAGGTGTTCTACTTAGATTTATTTTACTAAATCTCATTTTATAATCAATTTTTTTTTCATTTTATGGGATTCGTTCGTTCTTGAAACAAAGTTTGCATATGTTCAAGAAAAATGCCCTATGATGGTTCATGCGTTATATCCATTTATACCATAAAAAAAAGTATCATTGTACTTAACTACTTAAATCTTTTTTTCTTGTTGATCAAGGTGATGTCCATGAGCTATATCACACAAAAATAATTCTTTGAAGGGGGAAGCAGTTAGAAGTTTTTTGTTGAAGTCAAAATACAATACTTCAACTATGTGAAATAAATCTGTCAAAAAAATAACTTGTGAAATAAAATGTATTTTAGTATCCCGATTATATTCAAATGACATGCTAATAATGGATTCATCCAGAAAATCAAATTAGAATATGTTGATTTTATTGCGTCAATTATTAGTATAAAAAATATAAGAACTATAAAAACATAATTTAGTCTTTCATAGAATTCATTATTTTTTCTAAGTTAAGTATATTTTATAAAATTGAAGGACCAAATTCATCAATAGAATTCATCGTTTGCTCAACGGTGAGTGACACTTACAATAAATTTTACTTTAAAAGAGATTATTATATAATAAGCCTTTTTGCCCGCATATCTGGACTTTTTGCTCAGATAGGGAACTTTTTTTTTTTTTTTTTTATAAAACCTAATAACAAATATTTTTTGTTGGTAACTTAAAAGCTTGAGTTTTAATTATTTTATCCTTTAAGTCGCCTTGATAGGAATCTTAACTGTGTTTGATCAAAACAATAAAGACTATAAATATTTTTTCTTCAAATTATAGTAATATCTAAAAAAAATGCATGATTTTAATATCATGATTATTTAGATGTTTATGATTTAATATCTTAATGTTAATTCACTAAACTAAATGTATTTAAAAATATTAATAATTTAAAATATAAATAAATAATCTAAATTTATTTATTTATTAATAATTATTCAAAACCATGATATAAATTAATAGTTTTTTTACTGAAATGATCTAAATGATTTGATATCAATATAATTACTATTTTTTTTTATTCATAACCATAATTTCTCTAAAGCCATGGTTCATATTTCATGGAATCATGAATAGTCCATGTAGGACCACGCCTTACAAAGTTATAGTGATCATAATGAAAACTATAAGCCACACGTTACATTTTATTCACAAGATGGATACTTGTAAAACCATGTTTTTGTCTTTTTGAGAAAAAAATCAAGTTACATTACTTACGTAGAGACTTTTGTCTGTGCATACGTAGAGACTAGAGACTTCTTAGTTCTTATATTTAGGTGATATTTTGTGTACTAAATTAAATTTGTAGTAAATCAATTTAATAAAAAAACATTTTTTTTAAAAAAATTGCAGTTATATAAGAAGAAATCTTTAAATTAGTCTTTAAAATTATAGGATTATGTATTTTAATTTCTGATATAAAAATTTCTGTTATTTCTAATTTATAAAAAGATAATTATTTTAATGCTTTTATTTTATTTTATATTTTACACAAAATTAAAATAACCGTAATTTTATAAATCAATATCCATTATATAAATATAAAAAGCTTTATAAAAGACCAAACTATTTTTTTTTTGTTTTTTATATAAAGGAACAAATATAGTATTTCGTAGATTTAAATGCCCTTTTGACTCTATAGTTGCATTTACTTTCCATATTTGATTAAGAGTTTAAAACATGTCAATTTGGTTTCTATAGTTACAATTTTATTCCAATTTAGTCCTCACAATGAAATCACAGTTAACGTTGTTCATTCGATCAATGACGTGACTTTCCTCTAATAGTTTTGCAAACGTGACTTCATGAATCTGGGTTTTAAGGGGGGTGCATTTATGATGTTAGAAAAGGGGTTATTTGGAGAAGAAACCCTTAAAGGTGTGGATCTTCAATTACAACCCATGAGCGACTTCGGTGGATCTGTGGTTCTTGTTTCTTGTCCGCGACGACAATTGTTTCGGGTGGTTGTGGATTCGGATTATAGAAGGTTGGAGTCTATGAACAGTAGACGAGTTTATGAGCAAATAACATTAAGATGATTTCACGGCAATGATTAAATTCGATAAAAAACAATAGAACAATATAATGTATTCACTATAAACATGATTATCATGGTTTCTTTCAAAAGATGAATTAACAGTTGTAAAATGACGACTACGCAGGTGTTTGATTTGTTTTAAATGAAAATTTACTATACATAGTACATACTAACAAAATAAACCAAAAGAGAGAGATTGAATTTTGAGGAAGAGGAAGGAGAATATTATAAAATTAACCCCCCCTCTAATTACAGATTATTACACTTATTTTGTAACTTGTAGACAAATGACGGGAATAATAAAATTTGTCCAGATATCGGGTGTGATGAGAATGACATAGGATTGGGGAAGGTCCACTCGTTTCGTTCGATACGTTGTTTTCGCTCCCAGACTCATGAAAGTGTGAAACACGTAGCATTGTGATTGTGAGTGCCTATTGTATTTTCTTTGAACAATTTAACTAATTGCTAAAAATGTAAATAATATAATTAAATTGAAAAAATTCACAGTTATATTAGTGATAAAAAAATGTCTTATATTTTAATAATTAAATTACTCTTTTCAAGTTAATGATGTCAGAAAACAACTTAACTGATAAAATTATATTTAAAATCCATGATATATTTTTTGTCTATCTAATGTGGATATATTTAATTTTAGTCTCTTGAGTATTATTTTATCTAATTAAGTTTCTTTTTTAAAATTTAGTAAATTTGGCCCTTTTGCTAATTTTATCTATTAAACTGTTTGACTTTTCATTTTTATATTTACAAATTTTACTCAAAATAAAAAATCTTAAAAAATATTTCTCTTCTAACCCTAATAATAGGTTTTGTAAAAAAATTAAACTTTTGTTTATAAAATTAGTTGTTGAAAACTTATAAGTTAACTAAAACTTATAAGTTAAGAAATGAAAATTTGAAACTATAAATGCTAAATTGAAAGTGTCTGATGAAATAATTTAATGGATAAATATTAAATGATGTAAAAATATATTTAATTATTTGCAGGAGTGAAGCCAAATTTTTTATTTTAAGGAAGACGGATATAAAAAGTCGTAACTTAAAAATAAAAACATTTAAATTTTTATATGTAAGACATGCAAGTAAGGGGTATGGAGATATAAAGATGATCCACTTATTAGAAATGAAAGGTCGTGGGTACAAAATCTTCATTGATATTTATAATCAAATTAAACTGTATTCAATTTCTATCGTCTATAAAATTATTTTGGTTTAGTGACATTCACTATAAAAATGAAATTAATCTTTAACCCAATGGATTAGTTCTAACATAGAATAAAAAAATCTAACAAACTAATATTTATTGATAAAAAAGAATTAAAAGGATCTAACTTGATTAATTGAGAATATTATATGAGTTACTATAAACTTTCTTATAATTGTTTTTTATTTATAAAATAAATATAGGCATGACATACAAAAAGTTTAAAATATAATTAGTATTTTCTTTTGGACAAAAAAAATTATAACTGTTTAAAGAAGGAGCCGTGTTACTTTGTTAAAATGTGAATAAAGTTATAAATAATTAATTAGATTGATCAAAGGTGATGAATTTGAAGAAAAATGATATGCAGTGATATTTTATTCCATTAAAAACTAATACTACTCATAACTAATATTTGTTAATAAAAAAAATTCCAGAAAAAAAAACAGCTGGTTAATTTATACCTATAATATTTAGCCTTAAAAAAGTTTTTACCCTTTTAAAAAGACTTTAATTTTTATAGGATAATAGATCTCAATTTGGTAGTCTGTAAATAGGATACTTTCTTTTCAACGCACTGTCTTATTAGTGAAATTTATGTAAATGTAATTAATATGTATATCTCATTAGATCTCATTCCTAATCAACAGATATTCACATGAATATCAATCAATAATAAAAAAATTATGTTGAAAAGAAATCGTAAAATGTATTCCTATCATCACTATAGTGAATGGCTAATGTTGTCGGGGTTATTTATCATTTTCAGTACGGGTAGATGAATTTAAGCGGGGACAGAACAATTCCAAAAAATGAACCAAATTTAATGGCACGATTCCTTGAAATAATTGAGGACTGGGTGGAGAATCCCTAACACTGACGAAGGCTCAGATACCAAGACTGGCACACAATTAGTTCATTAATAAATGAAAAATTATAAACTTTCACTCCAAAAATAGAGTGGTTTGTACTTTGCAGAGGGAGGAGAGAGATACATACAAGAAATAAAATAATACTAAACGTAATAGCATGTGATAAAATGACAAATATAGAAAGAGATAAAAAAAAATGGAGTAGAAGCAAAGCAAGTAGTAAGAGAGTGAGATTAATGTTTATAATGAGTCTTGATTATAAATAGACTTGTCACTGTCCTTTTTCCTCTACACAAGTACACAACACAGCACATCCATGGCATTGCCAATGGTGTCGTTTGGCTCAGTGATCTCTCATTCCTTCAACTGCATTCCCCTTTCCTTTCCAATCCCAAACACTTCACATTTTTGTTCGCGGCAATCCATGTCAGTGCCCACTCTCTCTTCACCCTTCTTCACATTCCCTTCAGTAATGCAATTTCCCACACTTTGATTCTGTTATAGTAGTGCTGTAAAGAAAAACAACCTTTAAATCATCATATACTTGCAAAACACACGTGATGTGCACTACACTGTCCTGCATTTTCTTTTCATTAATTAGCCATTGTCCATTGGCAGTTTTTTTGTTAGTTTACGATGGGGGAGAGAATCACCAACACCAAGCACCAGGATGCGTGCTTCAATTACAGGCTAATTATATATGCATAGGACTGCATTCTTGTAATTTTGCATAAGGTATTCTCGTGAGTGTAATGCATAACAATGTAGTGTGTGCTTTTCTTTATTTACTAGCAGATGTTTCAGTGGATGTAACTGTAGAGGAAAAACGGCTTCCCAAAGGAGAGACTTGGTCTGTTCACAAGTTTGGTGGAAGTTGTGTGGGAAACTCCTCCAGAATAAATAATGTTGCAGACATAATTATTAAAGATGATTCTGAGAGGAAATTGGTTGTGGTCTCTGCTATGTCAAAGGTGACAGACATGATGTATGATCTTATCCACAAGGCTCAATCCCAGGAAGAATCTTATGTTTCTGCACTGGATGCAGTTTTTGAGAAGCACAGCAACACTGCACATGACCTGCTTGCTGGAGATGATCTCGCTACTTTCTTATCACAGTTGCATAAAGACATCAGCGACCTCAAGGCAATGCTTCAAGCCATATACATAGGTTAGGTACCGTTACCTTCTCTCTTTCGTTCTGTCTGTTTGTTCCCCCATAGAACGAAAAACCCATCTAACATCCTTAATATCTTGCAGCTGGCCATGCAACAGAAACCTTTACTGACTTTGTTGTCGGACATGGGGAGTTATGGTCTGCACAGATATTGTCTTTAGTAATTAAGAAAGTATGTCATTCTAATAAGAAATGCGTGTAGGTTTTTTCTTCTTAAAACTGAATTGTGCTGATTGCATTTGCTTTCCTTTCATTCTGCAGAATGGGATTGATTGCAAATGGATAGATGCAAGGGAAGTCCTTATTGTAAAACCTACTCGTTCTGATCAAGTTGATCCTGACTACTTGGAATCTGAACGGAGACTTGAGAAATGGTATGCTCTAAATCCAAGGTAATTGTTGCAACAGGATTTATTGCAAGCAAATCTCAAAACATTCCTACTACTCTCAAGAGAGATGGAAGTGACTTCTCGGCAGCAATCGTGGGTGCTCTGTTTAGGGCTCGTCAGGTCACAATTAGACAGATGTTGATGGTGTGTGTAGTGCAGATCCTAGAAAAGGTTAGTAATGTGATTATTCTTTTATTTTGTTTTATGTTCTATAGCCTTAGTGTTGGTTTAATTTAGTATAGATATGTTCTGCAGTTGGTGATGATGTGATTTTAAAGACAACGTCTTATCAAGAAGCATGGGAAATGGTAAGTTTCACTCTGGAAAGTGTCAGAGCTAGTTGTGTCCATAAAAATTCAGGAGACTAACTTTCAAACTGCATCTTGCGCAGTCTTATTTTGGTGCCAATGTCTTACATCGACTCACAATAATTCCAGTTATTGGATATGGCATACCAATTATAGTAAGGAATGTTTTCAACCTCTTCTTCTGGAACAAAGATCTGCCATCCTTCTATTATTGGTGATGTAAAAATTATGTCAAAGACTTTACAACAATAGACAACTTGGAACAAAGATCTTCTGGAATATTCAACGACATTTTACGACTTGCCCCTTGGTGCTCCATCATAGATGCAACCATCTATTCTCTCCTTTGCTTCTTCTCTTGTAACTTTTAATTAATATGAATAAACCACTATAATAAATAATTAGGATTTTAATATAAGCAACGCAGTTAAAATTAGTCAGAAATAATATCTAATATTTTTTATATGTGGAAAAAAGAAACAATGATAAGGGATAGTTATATTTTGGTCCTTAAATTTCACTTTGTTCCCAAATAATTTTTATTAGACTTTTTAGTCTTATTTTTTTCTCTCATAATATGTTTTAGTCTCTATTATTAAGTAATATAATGTATCGACTAAAATTAATCATAAACTGATATATATATATATATATAATTAAAATCGTTAATTTTTATAATTTAATTTTAAACTAATATCTATGTTCTAATTAATTTACATATATCAAATTCAATAACGTTTTTTTTATAACAAATTTTATAAAGAGACAGAAGAGAGTAGTGTGGGATATGATAAGTAATGTGACAAAGAGAGACAAACAAAAAGCATGTATTTGAATTAATATTTAGATTAAATTATCTAGAATTATATTCAAATATTAGTTAATATGATTTTAAATAAATATTTAAATTTTTTTATCATAATATTGGTGTGAAGTATTTGTTGATTTTGTTGATGATTGATATTCTTTGAAAACTTAGATAATCACTTTTAGTGAAATTTTTTCTTCTAGTCATATTTTTTCTATTCACAAGATTCAAATTCGAAATTTTGTTTAAGCCTAGAAGAATTCAAGTCCAATTGTACTCATAACAATATATCTTATTTCTGATTTTATCTTAAGAAGAAATTAATTTTAACTAAATTAATTTAATAAATACACGTAGAATTTGAGTTTGATTTTCACAAAATACCTTCTTAGATAGAGAAAGAAAGTTTATATTTGAGTAAATCTAAAACTAAGAATTATTTCCATAACTGCCCAAAAGAACACAATTTATGAAAATTAGTTCTGATATTTTTAGAGTGAATATCAAATATCTTAAAAATAACTAAATTTTGAAAATATTGAGATTCATCAACTTCTTCCAACATATATTTTACATATTCGATGCACATGCAAACATGTTCCAAATCCAATTATTAATATTTTGATAAAGTAGCCTTCAATTAGTTTGATAAGGTATTTTTAACTTATTCATCCCACAATTGCCTACTTATGTTTGTTTCTATCTTGCCGTTATTGCCTTCCTAAGTGCAAATATAGTGTTGTTCTTGTTAACCCAGCAACACTTTATCTCCAAAAACTGGCGACAATTTAATTATAGTAATTAATGAGTATTCTCTTTCATGTAATCACATCTCAATCACCAACTGCCAATTATTTTCAACTACCCGACTTGCTTTAATTTTGACGACAGCTCAAAATCACAACAAATCGCCGTTTTTTGTTTTGTTTTACAATAGCTACTCATTTGCATTATATATGGAATAACTTCAAATTCTCTTACATTATTTTTTAAATCATTTTCTTAATTGTTAAATAAAAAACATAGATTGTTTTATGTCTTTAGTTAGTATATTAAGTACACTTATATTTATTTAAATATTTTTATAAAATAAGAAGAAGATTATTAAAATTATATCATAAGAAGATTAACATATAATATATTTTTGTGTTTTAAGAATATATTAACAAGTGTGTATGCTCAACATTTTTGAGCATAAGTCATAACTATGAGTCACACAAGACAAAATGCTCATATGTGTGTGTGTAGAATCTAGATTGTCAAATCATGGCTTGTGTAATGATGGAGCCCACCGCATGTGCTTTCTCACCAATCCAGACTTAAAATACCGTAATACGCGCAAACGTGTAGGCTCCTCAACTGAAATTAAGGTCAGCTGCCACCACCATCAACACAATTTTGGTGCCTCTGCTCTACACGTCCAAATTTCTTTCATTTATTTTCCATTCAAATCAAATCACTCTATTCTGCCACAGAAGCCGGACTCTAAAAACAGGGAAAATAATAGCAGAATAAAATATGACAACCAAAAAAGGAATTTAAAAGATGCTACATGATTAACTTTGAATTATTCATGCTATAGCTTTCATTAGATTGGATTCCTCCATCTGCTACATTGCTGTTGATTTACGCGGCATTGGCAATAAATTGGAAAGATTATATGCTTGGTCAAAAAGCATGACAAAACAACCAGATGCAATAAACTTTCTTCTCATTGAATAAATGTTGAAAAATATCATACAATTAGCATTTTCTATAATACTTCTCATCTAAGAACCCAACCATCAACCTAAACCAATCCGTTAGCTTTGGAAAAACTCAATAAAGGACGTCAGACTTGTACAAATAGAGATCGCAAGAACATAAAAAATCATCATTTAAAAAATTAAATAAATTGTGATACAATTAGGTGATGTTGCGAGATCAGAACAGCTTACTTAACAACTTTCTCATCTGGTCCTTCCAACTGAGAAGAAATTGGATGTTGTCCTGTTTTTCATTTTTTTGTCACCGGCAATCCATTGAATCAAAGGAGTCTGCAAATCCTGAAGGTTTTGCAGGAATGCTTGATTGAGTTTGTGAGATGGACATGTCAAACGTTGTGGAAGTGCCTTCATTGGCTTGCCATCTTCGCAGTGCTTGAGGAAGGCTCATGTGAAGGTCAATGCCATAACCTTCTTCTTCTTCATGGGTGGTGGGCTTCCATTGCTCTACCAGAGGACCCAAGACATTCACTGCATGCCCCATATCAGGCCTTTGGTATGGTTCACGAGCAGTGCAATGGCCAGCTAGCTCAGCCACTTTATATATGCTCTCCATGGTTTCCTCATCGGGATCGAGTGTTTGATCAATTGCCTTTGGGATGTTCTCCTTGTTAATTAGTACCCTACGGAACCAGGAAACCAAGTGAGATCTTTCATCAGGCACAGTATCATCCAATGCCCTTCTACCAGTAATCAGTTCCATCAAAACTACTCCAAATGCGTACACGTCTACTTTGGTCGTCACTCTTCCGGTAGCTGCCAAGAAACAATAACACATTAATTACAAGTAAAGGAATAGGCTAGCATAAAGTTTACGCAACTAATTGCATTTAATGCAACAAGAATCTAGCTCTAGCTAACTGTAATTCTACGAAAAATAAAACAAGACAAATATTCTTCATACTACAGACGCAGTGGAGACGAAGAAAATAATAGGACATGCTTTTAAAAATGCACAAATGTATGTTAGTGAAATGTGGAATTATCAACGGACTGATCAAGGCATGTCTGGCCGTCTGGGCATCAGGGAACCCTAGAGTAAACTGAAAAGTAACAATAGAGAAGAGAACAACTACGAACCTATGCCAAAATACAGTAAGAATAATTCTAAAATATTCTTAACCTATCCTTCTAATTGCTAAATAAAAAAAGTATTAAATACTTTTAATCTTCCCATGACACTAAATGCACCCATTTCACGTTTAATACTTTATTAAGTATCAGGAGGACTGGAGGAGAGTGTAGCAAAACTCCTTCAGTAATTTAAGATTTAATCTAATCAGAGTATTCATCATCACATAAAAAGATGTAATTGGGAGCCAGTCACTTAATTATAAATGTCACAATATATAATGTGCCCTGAAATCATCTATCCAGTAGATCCATATGAAAACACAAAATTTAGGTAGAAAATAAATCATGAAACAAGAAAACAAAAAATGCAAATAACTGACCATTATGAGTAGAAAAACATCAGTTATTAGTTCAAAAAATATAATGATTAATGAAGTAGTGACCTATAGACAGTTATAACCAGAAAAGGAAATAAATAAAAACTCGAAAAAGTAATTAATACAAGCTTATATTCAAAAAGGCTTTCCAAACATACCTGCATATTCCGGTGCTAGATATCCAAATGTTCCAGCCAAGCGTGTCTCAACAGAATACTTCCCATCTGGCGCATTTTTAACCAAACCAAAATCTGCAACCTTGGCTCTCATGTCATCACCCAACAATATGTTTGAGGGCTTTAAGTCCCTGTGAATGAAGCTTTGCTGAGCCAAGCTGTGCAAGTATTCCACTCCCCGAGCTACATCCAAAGCTATTGCTACCCTTTGTTTCCAAGTCAAAGGAGCACATCCATTTTCACCCCAATCAAACAGGTGTTGCGTTAATGTCCCTTGAGGCATATACTCGTACACCAAAAGCCTTTCGTTGCCGTTAATGCAATACCCTAAAAGAGCCACCAAATGCCTGTGCCTGACTTTACTGAGAACTGCAATCTCTGCTTGGAACTCATTCAATCCCTTACTCCCCGTTGCAACAGATTCCATTCTCTTCACGGCAATTTGTGTTCCATCATGCAATTCCCCTTTATAAACAACCCCAAATCCTCCCCTACCCAAAATGTTCTTCTCACTGAAATTACCAGTTACTTGTCGAAGAACCTGGATTGAAATAGTAGCATTCCCACCCTCAAAAACATGAACGTCACTATGCTCACTGCCCTGGCTCTGCAACTCACTCGGAACACCACCATATCCATTGGAATTGGTAATGCTCATCATATCAATCTTAACCTGTCCTTTCCCATTTTCCGGATTATTAACCCTTCCAAACTTCCCATGCCCTTTTTTAGCATGACACTTGCAAAACACAAACACCACGACTGCAACGAAAAACACAGCAATAACAACAATACCTGCGATCCAAGCAGGTGAAAGTGAAGATCCACTTGCGCCTGCACTCGGACTTCCACTCGGTGCATCACCGGAACCCTTGGACGGAGTAGTTCCACTGCCGCCGCCACCACCAGAACGCCCAAGTAAATCATTACCTGCAGCAGTGAATTTAACCTTGTTTGAGAACTTGGGAACATCACCAAATAGCTTGTTATTAGACACATCCAGAACCTCAAGCTGAGCCAAATTTGTCAAACTCCCCGGTATTGAACCACCCAAATTGTTATCATTGAGAAACAAGTTCCTCAAATCAGTTAAATTAGCAAACGCAGGTGAAATGGTTCCAGTCAAATTCTGCTTTGCCAAATTCACCGTAATAATCATCCCCCCTGCACACAAAACAAAACTCCAACCATCACAAGGATCGTTCCCAGTCCAGGAACGCGCCAACTGAAGAGGATACCCGAAACCCGCAGCAATATCAAGCAAAGTGGTGACGCGAGAATCGCAGGGTCCAACATCTTTCAGGCAAAAACTATTGATCCCATCGAGAGTGACCTTCACACCTTTCCCAAACGAAGGAACGGGACCCTGAAGCGCATTGTTAGCTAAAGTAACGTTCTGCAAGCCAGAAAGGGACATGAGAGAAGGTGGAACAACACCGGTTAACTGGTTGTCTCTCAGCTGCAGATCAAACAAAGTGGTGCAATTTGACAAATCCGGAATGGGACCCGTGAACTGGTTCTTCTGAAGCCACACTTGAGACAAGTGGGTCATGGAAGCAAGCACCTCAATGGTACCCGAAAACCCGAAGCCGTTCTGATTGTTGAGCCACATATTCTGAATCGCAGATCCAGAGAAGGATTTGGGTAAGCCACCGGTGAGGTTGTTGTAAGAGAGACGAAGCTCCTGCAAACTGACGAACTTGTCGAATACATCAGGCAAGGTACCGATGAGGTTTGCGTTTCCGAGTTCGAGTTTGACGAGGTTGTTGCTATCAGTCAACTCGGCGGGAATCGTCCATGGAGCGAGGTTGATGATATCGGTCATGCGGAGGGTTTGTAAGCTGGTGAGTCCCTGGAAGCAACCATCGGGGACGGAGGTGAAGTTGTTGCTGCTAAGGAAAACGCTTTCGAGCATGGAGAGGTTGGCGAGTGAAGGAAACGAGCCGGAGAGTGCGTTGTTCTGGAGAGAGAGGGAGGTGAGTTGGGAGAGTGAGTTCAGATCCGGAGGAAGAGTTCCGCCGAGTGACTGAGAAGCGATGTTGATTGTGGTAACTCGGTTGGCGGTGCACTTCACGCCCTTCCAGTCGCAGAAGCTGCTCCCAGACCACCCCGAAGGCGTCGGGCTCAGCGCCATGGCGAGCTTCGACATGAAGGCGCCATCGTCGTCGGCAATGGCGGTGCAGGCGAGACACAACAAGAGAAGAAAGAGCTTACAAGGAGAAAGTAGGGTTTTGGGGTTTAATTTGGAGGTAGCCATTCAGATTTGAGAGAACACAAAATGTGGTGCGTGGTGTTTGGTTGCGTCTGATAATATAAGTATTTGTACATTACAGAGGAAGCAGAGAAGAGAAGATGGATCATAATTCTTATGGCCGAAACAAATAAGAAAATAATTTTAATTTAATTATAAATTATCTTAAAAATCTAAATGTTAGTATTAAGAGAACACATAAAAATTAAATTCAGAAGATGAAAAGAAAAAGAACGGCAAGTGTTGCTTACTAGATTTGGCGTCCTTGTCTTTTTTCTTGTAAAAGCCATTGAGTCCAGAGTTCAGACTTTAAACAGGACGGTTTCTACTGTCCTTAAAGTAAACTTCTCACGCATCTCACCGTACATTAAATGAAATCTTTATATCTAAATTATTACTTTCTTTTCCTGATTTGAAGCGGCACTAATAAGATTAATTATTCGAGTTAATAAAAGTAATCACGACCGGTCGATCACAATAATATACCAAACACTCTTGTCTTAATCCTTTTTCATATATTACTTTTGAGACGGTCCTAACTTTTTAAGTTTTTATCATTTCTTTTTTCGCTTTCCGCAGAAGCTTCCCATTCCCCCATTAACTGCCCATATTAACTACATTTTTTTTTTTTGAAATATTCCAATTACGATTTATTTACTATAAAAATAAATTATGCAGTGTATAAAGAAACAGATAAAGTCATTGTTTTTGCAATAAAGTATTAAAGAAAATGTGAATGTCATATTTTTCTCAAGAAAACTGGAAAGTTACATCAGAGCAAACATCTGACAAGTCTTAATTTTTCAATCCCACAAGTCTCATCTGGTTTAACTTTTTAACAGACTGCACTTCTTGGCCCACTTTGTTTTTAATACGTACATTTGGTAAGAGATAATCTTAATAGACAAGTAGAGCGAAAATAAGAAGAAAAAAAAGAAATAATAAATGTTATATTGCAAAACATAATTGGAATATTGCCAAAAAATATGTATCACAACGAATATTGCAAAAAAATAAAAAAAATAGAAATAATAAATGTTATATTAACTACATTTTTTTTTTTGCAATCTTCCAATTAGTTTCTACTTAGATTCCACTGTATCTTTCCATTTGCCCAGTTTTGATAATATTAAAATCACAAAACATTACTATCTTTTTTTCCCAAGTATGGAACACAAAATTGTTTCCCCATTTGGGCCTCAAAATTTACACGCAATTTTATACATTTCGAGCATTCCGGACTGGGCCTAATTCTGTTTTCTGGGTCTGAACACGATCATAGCCATGACAAACCCGCCCCAATGTTCACGGTACGGTTATATGCTTCTTTTTTATGCTCTTCTTTTAACTTATCACAACTGAATAAGGCTGTTTTTTTTTTTATAATTTATCTGAGTTAAAAATTTACAGAAAAATTAAATAAATAAAATAAAATATTTATAATTGTAAAGAAATCAAAACAAATATATAGTTTTTAAATATTTTAATTAATTAATGTCTTCAATTTCTCTATATTTTCCCCGTTGTGATTTTATTTTGAGGTGATTTCTGTTGAGATTTTAAATATAAAAAACACATGAGATATATTTCAGTTGAGGTTACAACAATTAACATTGATTTTAATTAATCAATGTTACAACAATTATACGATAAAATCACATGAGATATATTTCAGTTGAGGTTTTTTTTTTTTACGTATTAGTTGAGGTTAGATCAAACTTATATAACAAATAATATTAACTTATTTCAAATCTCAAATATAAAATTAAAAAGGTGTTAAAAAATTATAGATAAGTATGAAAATTTGAGAAAATGATAAGTAACTAACAATTATTCA
>PYAF01003302.1:6393586-6418216 GCA_007407185.1 Glycine tomentella | reverse complement strand
TGTCTATGAATAAAATAGTGAGTTCAATTCCTATTAAGATATTTTTATTTTTTTTAGTTCATTTTTTTTCATATCAACGTCATCTTAACATTATATAAAAATAGGGGATGGTCAACCGAAAGATCAAAAATACTTATTTAAAAAAATAGGAAATTAAATATCTTTATTTAAAAATAGGGAATCAATATTACGCATTTAAAATTATAAACAATATATAGCATGTATGTTAATTGTTCAAGTTATTAAATAAGTTTGCAAACAATATTTCCGCTAGTGAATATAATATTTTTTATATGTAAATTATTTTTATCTTATGGATAAACAAATTTATTTAATATTTAATTTTTTTCAATTTATTTTCTCTTCCATGTTTACAAATTTTTGTTGTCATCTTTTCTAAAAAAATTAACTTAATTATGAGAGCTAAAAAAATTTATAAGATTAAATAATTTATATAAAATTATAGTTAACATTAGAAATTAAAAAATAAATTCTTATACATATATAATTTCAAAACCTTTTTAATCAATAATAAGTAGAACAATTTAATATATATATATATATATATACGTATGTATATAATTACATTTAACAATTGAAATCTGTTTATTGTTTAACTATTTAATGAGTCATTTTTTATTATCTTATGGTGTTTAATAACATTTAATAAGTCTTCTTTCATTTTCTGACGGATTTTATTTATTATTGGCAGATTTTATTACATACAAAACATATATCAGAATCCTCTATCGGTATTGTAGATTTTTTCGACGGAAAAGTTTCGTGACAAACAGGCCGGTCCTGAAAATTATTTAGTCAGGGTAAAGTGAAAAAAATAGATCCTTAACACAAATTTTTTGAAATACAAATAATATTAAAATAAAGAAATGGAAAAAATGGGCTTCTAACACATAATTTTTTTGAAATGCAAATAATATTAAAACTAAGGGATGGAAAAATGGGCTTCTAGCACACAAAATGGGTCTCTAATGCAGGTTTTATTTTTATTTTATTTTTAATTTTTTTTACTTAAGCTATCTGTACAAAAAATTTTAGACCCTGGACGGGCACCCCGCTCGCCCCCAGGGCCGGCGCTGGTAACAAATAAATACTTTAAAAATTTGTTGAAATTCCGCTGGAAACAAATTTTATTTCCTACATAACATAATTAGTAGGAAATTACAACATTTTAAAAAAAACATTTATACATCGAAAAAATTCGTTAGAAAACTTAACTATTCTGACCGATTTAGATCCGTTGGAAATCGACGCTTTTCTTGTTATGACAAATCAAGAAAAAAGAAAAAGAAATATAAATATAATAAATGATACTATATGAAAAGAAGATAAAAGAAATAGATAAAAATAAAAAAATATTAATAAAATAATAAAAATAATAAAATATTCAAATATCATTACTCATAAGTTAAATATTTGGGACTTTAATTGTGAGGCCTACTTCTACTTGCAACTTTAGAAAAATAAGTACATAATTTTTTTGTTGCTACTATTGTATATTTATAACCAGCCACACACGCAATTACGTACATTGCTTCCCTGTTCAGTAATCAGTATTCCCAATTCCCGGTAAAATATTCATTAGAAATTTTTGCCTGAAGTTAATGATATTATGAGGGTTGGCTCCTCTAGCAAACCATGTTATTTGGTGTTTAATTAAGAGGTAGAAAACAATAGAGGAACCATGCGTTTAATATCTTAAAATAATTATTAAATAAAAATTCAAATGTTTAATATCTTAAAAAAATGAAAATAGTTCATATGTTATTTAATGAATTAACATGACTTAGTGAGAATAGTAACACAGAATTTTATTGACGAACAACTTTCCGGTTTTATGTAACTTTCAGAAGCACAGAGTATTATAAATTTCATTCTAATTCTAACTCTAATATCTGGAATTATTTTTTCATAGGCAGCTACCCCAGAGCATATAAGCACCGTTTCATAGAGTAACAATATGTACGTCTAACTTCTGTTCTTATTTATTGGAATCATACTGATAATATTAATAATGCCTTGTTGAGTACATTGATGATGCTCATGTAAAAAGTGCTTTAGTTTTTCAAGGGAACAAAATTATCTTGTGTTTCTGAAATTGGCCCTGACTTTGGAAATTGGAATTACTGAATATAGAGAGACAAACAGAGTTCGAGACTATTGAGTTTCCAGGTTGATTACAGTGCAACCACAACTTTTTATTATACGGCCAGAAAACATATTTTTAAAAAGATCAAGAAAGTGGTACAACGAATTTGATTTATTTTGATGATGAATAAAGGAGAAGGAGAAACGAAAAACAGGTCCGAGGAAGGCATAAAATTAAAGAATGACACAACAATACAAGATATTTTACAAAAATGGTCTGAGGTCTCAGCGCCTGCACTCAGCAGGAATGCCTTGTGGGAATCGCTTAAGATCGTTGCAGTAGTTATAGATCATGAAGTACTTCTGAACCCATCTCAGTTTTCTTCTGCCATAGGCATCAAGCTCGTTGCTCTGCCATGCAGCATCAGAGAAGGAATTGGTGGAGAACTCTGTGGCTTTGAAATTGCGGTAGTAGGCTGTAAAGGGTGCCTTGGACCAATCAGTTTTCACCAAACCACCTTTGGTGGCCCAGTCATCAGCGTTCCACAGGCTAGAATAGATTCTCATGGGTTGCTTCTTTGGGAAAGGAACGCCAATAGTCTCACCATTCTTGAACACCCTTATGGGAATGTTATCCACCAAGAATCTGCAAAACAGATAAATGGTTTTGTTTTCTTATCATTATTAATGAAGGGAAATTAAGACGACGAGAGATAAAGAAAGATGTTTTTTTTTTTTTTATAAAAAAAAAAACTCACATGATGTGTTGGGGCTTCCAGATGATAGAGTAAGTGTGGAAGTTTCTGGTGGGGTCGAACCAGAGGTAGAATTGTTGCTCTCTGTTCCCTTGGCCTTGGGTAAACACGTTTGTGTGGAGAATGTAAGGGTCACCGCTCACGTTTCCCAAGAATTCAAAATCAATCTCGTCATGAGTTGGCCCTTGAGACGACAACTGCATATATATGGAAATAAATACTACCGTTATTGACACAATACAAGGAATGTTTTGATAAGAAAATGACTAATGAGGTTTTGTTCTTTTTTAGGTCCAACTCATTAATTAGTCTATGTTTAATTGAAAGCATCATCATAGAGTGAAAAATAAATAAATAAATAGCTGTGGCTAGTGAAAGTAAAATAACTTGTTGTAGGGGTTTGTTACAATGAATGCATGTACTGTTGCGTTTGAAAGGTTGATGCCAAAAAATGTGCAAGCGTGGTAATAATGGTTGTATTCTATGAGAGGGTAAAGTAAGTTGTGTTTCATGAATAAGTCATACTACTAAAGTAGCTTTTGAAAAAGAAAGAAGAATAGTGTGAGTTGGAAGAGAAGAAAGGAATCAAACTAATTAGAGGAGTTTAATTAATTCTACTATAATACTAATAAAACATACGTAGTAAGCAGTGACAGTGCCGGCAGAGTTGCCAGCAACGAGCTTGAGCTGCATATCGATCCTCCCAAATAAGTACTCTTTCTTGGATTGAAAGCCAGAGCCAGAGACTTTGTCCAGGGAAAGAGATAGAAGCTGACCACCATTGAATATCTTAGCACGCTTATCACCCCAAGTTAGATCAAAGTCTTGGTTGAAGTTAGCACCACAGGAAGCCACCATGGAGCCAACCACCACCACTAGCATAAGAGCATAAAACTCATTGCGAGTAGAAGCCATATTGGAGAAAGTGAGAGAGATAGAGTAATGTAAATGTTGTGTTGTGTTGTGATGTGAAGGGAAAGAGGTGTCTATATATATGTGTGTGTGTGATAAAGAAGAGACAGGTTTAGGGAAATATGACTGGGAATATGGATTGTGTACTGTATGGTGGGACGCGTGAGAATCAATTACTGGTGCCAGCTTCGCAAGTTTTGAAAGCTGGAAGCTTTTGTTTGAACGTTAGATTATTAAATACGCTAACGCTATTTGTTTTGGGTTAGGTTACGTTATGTTATGAGTTTAATGCAGAGGCAAATCATGATTTGTGTCCCAAGTGTATATGCGTAGGTCCCATTTTTAGTATGATTTGGAAAAAATAAAATGACATTAGGGGGGAAATAGGGAAAAATAGGCGGTGGATGCCAACTGGATTGTGATATCACGGAAGAAATCAAAGGAGAATAAGACCAACAAGGTATTTTACTTGTACATGGGTCTACCAATCATTCATTACGAATCCACTAAGATGATGCCATGTGGCATGGGAAATATTTGAGAAACTTACCCTCAAATTTTTCCGTTCTCAAATATTGGGAGTTTATTAATGAACTTCAAGGTTCTGACATTAGTCAGAACTTCACGAGCCCACCAATGGTATGTGTGGTAAGACATGGTTATCCCATCGGAGATACTGATAAGTATAACTCTTTCTGCTTGCTTTGTCTCTGTCTCTGGTTGCTATAAGCAGGAGTTTTAATTTGTCTCTTGCAATGCTGACAACAACTTTGAATATTAATGTAAAATAAACAACAACAAAAAAAAACTATAAACATATTTATGTCATTAGCACATTTCACATAAATAAATATACTTTCAAGTTTCAAGAAAATCATTAATTGGTGGGAAATTTTTATAGTCCATGATACATGAATGTGAAGTTGTGAACTATCTCCAGCTGCGCACCTGCCCAATGCTACGGTTGTCTGGGATATTTTTCAGATGCAAAATGTTTCATAAATACCTCAAATGCTATCAACACGTAGAGAAAAAATGAAAAATATCAATAGGTTATTTAAAATAAATAAAAATAGTTCATATATATATATATATATATATATATATATATTCATTACTCTTTTCAAATAACTCGACCAAACATTGAATAAGATGGTAAGGTAGCTCAAGCATAGCATTGGATTGGAACGAGGATTATCCATCGCCGTACAGTGTTAGATACTGTAGCAATGATCACAAAACAAATTATTGCTGCTAACCAAAGAAATTGTGATATTCTCAGAAAAATAAAAAGAGGAATAATTACAAACTCTCATATATTTTTTTCTTTACTTATTATTTTATTTCTTTATGATAAATATTGAATTCGTTTTATATTTTTAAAATATTAAAAGTAATTATCTTTTGTTTAACTTTTTTTTTTTTTGAAGATAGGAGAGAAACATTTGTAAGAACATTCGTGAAAAAAGAAAAATACAACATTATTCTAAAAATGATGCATGGCTATTATGGAAATAATGCACCTTTTGTTTTAACCAAACCCTAGGGTGTAGTTTTTTTTACCAATGTTAATTGAACGATCAAGTTGCAAAAGAGAAGTATGTACATATTTAGCATCGGCTTAGATAAGTTTTACGAATTTTTTTTAAAAAAATTATCTTAAAAATATAGTTATAAATCATTTGATTTTGATTAATGGGTAACAACCAATGGCAACCAGCTGGCAATAGACAGAATCTTCGATCTTTCCTGCGAAAGAACCTCTAAAATGATGCTACCTTACTTTAAATGTCTTTTAATTACACGTAAAAAGTCTAATTAATGTACATATGGTTGTTAGGAAATTAAATTACCTCTTTTTTTTCATTTTTAATTAATTTCTTTATCCTCAAAAACGGGAAGCCTGCGTGTTTCTTAATTTCTCGCTTGTTTTTCTTTTACTAATGAAACAAAAATGTCAGTACAAAGCTCTTAATTGATGCTTTCGGCAATAATGTTTTTGCTTTTCTTTTTAATAAAGGTCGAGGAATAAGGATCAGTCTCTCTACATTGGATGAAGCCTATTATATGAAAGCATTGGCCTTTTGGCCGCTTGAAAGTGTTCATGAAACAATAGATTATACAATGAGATTATCGTATAGAATTAGTAGATAGTGAAATTGCTGGATGCAACTAAATTTGTTGATAATGATGAAGGTACGGATAGTTGAGATTGCCACAAATATAGATCCATTAAGTAATCAAAACTATTTTATCTCTCACCAAAAGACAGATTCTTCTAAATTGAAAACGAGAAGATCATAAAAAATCTGTGGTTTCATTGCTTGAGCTCAATGATGAGACTCTCTTGCACAATCACTTAATTATGGCATATGCCTATGATGGAGATCTAAGTAGATAAGTGCTATTGATTAATAATATTAGTAATGCATGAAATTAGTATCGTGGAATTAAACATCAAAGATGCACCATAATTGATAATAATTGTTAATTTGTAAGCACCGTGTTTTTATTGAAGGAGAAGGACACGTTTTAAACTAGCTGATAATATCAGAGGTGTTTTTCATTCTATTACTTTTATTAAAGAAAAGTAAAAACCACTGTCATAAATTTAGCAATAACCATGTTAGAAAAAGAAAACTTTAGCAATAACCACTGTTGCATTTGAAATTTTTGAGCTCACAATCTCTCCGATGGGAAATTATGTTTAATCTTTTTTTGTGTGAAAATAAATTATGTTAATATAGTAACGTCACTAAGAACACTAAGAAGTGTAAATTTTTCACTTAAACAATATTTTTTGGTACATATATTTAAACAATATTTAACTCATAATACCAGAAAAATAGTATAGGTTTTTCCAATTCAATTATTTTCATGGTTGGCAATATAAAACCAAAACCGATCTATAATACTTTGAACCTTTTTGGTTGGCAAAGTTTATTTCAACACTATCTCTGTATGATATTGTTATAGATTTAACTAACACAATTAAACAGAGTTTAAATAAGATTATCGAGGATAAAAAGCACTATTCAAATATGACCTCGGCTCTCGGGCTCTGTTTGTATAGGAAGGCGAACTCTATTTTTTGGTGCAGTAAGGCGAACTCTATTTGGGAAGTGTTCCAAAATAATTTCCTTAATACCGTAAAGTTTCAAGTATAATATTCTATCTTCTTAAATCAATAAGATGTTGAAGATATTTAACATATATATTAAATATTAATGTTTACATATAAGTTTAATAAATTATTGTAGGATTATATGGATTCATATGTACTAGAATTTAATAATTTATTATATTATTAAGGTTTTCCTTAAGTTAAAAGTAACACTCTTACTTCTTGATCTAATAATTTATAGTTTAATCACATGTTTGATAAATTAAATTATAAATTATTAGATAAATTAAATTATAAATTAATTATTAGATCAAAATAATTGTTACAAAATTATTATGTAAAATTATATGTGTATTAAATATCTTCAAAATTAAATGTTACAAGGTGTATACTGATTTTAAGAATCTTATGGATTTACTCTTACGGAGTGTGTGTGAATCCGTAAGAGTGTTCGCTCTTATGGATTATAAATTTGAATGGATCTTATTATGAATTTGTGAAGTTTTTACATATGCATATTATTCATATGAATTGATAATCTGTATGAAAATTATAAATTACAATAAAAATAAAATCAATATTATACTGTGTATGGTAAATATATTGGAAAAAGTGCTAGTCTACAGAGCAGAACCCTAAAAGCATAAGGATCGGATTATGATCCTATCCAGGACGGTACAATAATTAAAAGTAAATTTCTTTGAAAAGAAACTGCATTAAAAATCTTTTAACATTAGAAAAGCGTGATGATGGAATTTGGAAAGTAAAACAAACGGGCCATACATTAAAAAAAAAAAAACTATATAACTATCATTGTTTTAGAATTTAAGTTTACGTAAAATAAAGTTGTTAACATATTTTCTTTTTTTTAATCTTTTTTCAGTACAATGTTTTTGTGGAAGTTATATAGGAGGGGCTCGGATAGCAAATTAGAATTAGAATTCGGCAATGTTAATAATTATTTAAATTTTGTAATTCGGCAATGGGTTATCTATAATAATGTGGGGAATTATAGTTCAATTTTCTTACGCAAAAGATGTTTTCTTTATACCTTAAACAAGATTACTTCTAAAAGATAACACATGTAAAAAACTAAAAAATGAAAATAAGAATAATTTAAAAGTTTTCTACATTATCTTCATACTAATTTTCTTACTTGCTCTCCATGTATCGGTCCCATTTTGTTTGGAGTTTAAAATTTTAAAACGAGGATCAAGAAATACAATCAATATCTTAGATTTCAGAAAAATGGTTAAAGAAAATACGAGTAATTTTCTAATATATTTTTATTTTTCATATTATTATATTTATCCTCATCTAGATTTTTTAAAATATTTTCTCACTCCATAATAAATGGTTAAAATAGTAATAAGGATTTTTTTTACTATTCCACTGGTTTTGCAAAATGACAATAAAAATGAAGTATATTTTTGTGATCAAATAAGATGGGACAGAGAGAATATTAAATATGTTTTAAATTTTCAAGACATTAAACATATCATTTAATAATATTTTTATAAAATAGAAAAAAAGAATTTTAGTCAGCAAGGATACAGCTGAATGAGTAATTTGGAATGATTGGGGTTGAAAAGTATTAATGGCTAGGAAATAGGAATGGGTAATGAAAACCCACGGAGCAAGTAACCGCGGCGGTGCATCGGCCATAAGTTCAAGTGGGTGCGCGACAAGATTATCGAAAATTATTTTAAGTTTTTAATATTTGATCAAGGAGAAAATTTAAAAAATCATATTAACAAAACAAATAATGAAAGTTTAAACGACATTAGTCAATAGTCATCTTACAATATTTAATAATTCAAAGTTTACATTTGCAAGCTCAAAGTAATATTTACACGGCCTTTGTTACTATTTATAAGGCACATATTTAAAATAATATTTTTATTTTTAATTTATAATGTTACTATTTTTAAACTAAAAATATCATTTATTAAAAAATATTAATAAATTATTAGAAGAGATAGAAGTATTAATAACAATGATAGTTTTAAAAAAAATTATAATTTTTTTAAAAATTATTGTTATCAATTAAATTAATTATTTTTTAATATTAATAAATTAGGTAATTGGATTTTATATATAAGAAAAAAAAGGAGTATATAAAAAACAAATGTATATTTTTGGTTGTGTGATTTAGGGGTGAGGTTGCTAACAGTCATATGGCCGAGAGGCCCATGTCATATCTTAGGGAGTGTAAGTCAAACATAGGACCGAACAAGCGTTGGTTCCTTGAAGACTCTTTAGTTCGAATAGATGACGTATGAATCAGTTTACCATAATGTAATATTTTAAAACATCAAGAAATCTTGGATTAACTTTATACTAAGATAAAGTAAGGCCTTTGAATCTTATGAACCAATATAATGGGTATGTAAAATGTTAGATTTTTGAGATAATATATTATTCATTCTTATTTAATATACTGAAATAATATCTTTCTTGAGTGTTAGAATTTAGAGGTAATATATTCATTCTTTTTATAATATATATATATATATATATATATATATATATTAGGGTGATATCTTACTTAAATATTAGAGTAATTATATAAATATTCACTAATTTGACTTATGATGAAGGACAATACAGAACAAATAAGTGTCCAACTATAAAAAAAAAGTTACTGATGTACCCCCAATCATATATAAAGACAATATTAATTAATAGTAAAAGCTATCTACTGAAATAAAATTGTGACAAAATTTTAATTGATTACCGATCATCACTAATAGTCAACTCACCAATGATTTTGTGATGATATTTACTAAAATAAACTTGAGACAAAATTTTAATTGACACTAAAAAGGTTAATTCTTGTGACAAAGACGAATGTAATATTTGTCACAATATATAAATAAAAATAGTATTATACTCTAATTTTTCTAATTGTAAGTGTTATAAATGCGTCTATCACCTTTTTTTCTCTTTAATCAAATATTAAAAAACTCAAAAAAAAAATTCTTCAGTTGAAGAGTACGATAATCTAAAATTATAAAGCTACAACAACTACAAGCATTTAGAAATTCTAAAAGTAAAAGCATATCGATGTACTAGATTACATATATAAATGGTAAAGATAAGATGCATTTGCCCATGAATTTTGATCCTATAAACAAACTAAAGAAAATGGATTAATTAGTGTAATATGATAGAGAAATTTTAGTATCAAAATTTTATTCTTTGACTTCTCCATTTGAAGTATATACGTTCAAGTCTCTTTTAAGCGATATTTTCGTCACAAAAATGGAAAAATCACACTAAATTAACAACAATGTCCAAAATAATAATAGAGAAAAGAATAAACTTTGATAGTCCTTTGTGCCTCCGATGACTGATGACTAGATCAAATTCAAAGCATTATTTCGTCAAGAGAATTTCCAAGGGATACAGATAATTGGATATTAGAAAGGGGCATATATAGATTTGCTTCTTATTTTTCACCAATTAAAAGAATTTCAGGAATTTAAAATTTTCACCAGTCATTGCGTCATGGAATTAATTTAAATGTGCAAGCAAAAAAAAATCCATATTGTAAGAATAAGTTAGAATCTAATTTTTAAAATCTAAACTTGTTAGATTTAAATGTCTAAGTATAATTAAATTCACTGTAGAATACGGTTGGATCTAATTTTTAAAATCTAAACTTGTTAAATTAACTTCAGGCGAGATAAAATATTAGAATAATATAGGAGAAATGCTATTCCTAATTAAAAGAGAACAAAATTAGATTATTATTTTTTTATTAATAGGAATATCAATGTTTAACTATTGAATTTAATTCTGAAATAAAAATAAAAATTGCTACATGAAAATGCAACGAAATATATAATTGCTATATTATTGTTCAACAATTCAAAGAACCATAGTAGTATTACTTGGAGTATTTTATAAAGTGAGTGTCAGTCATGACTCATAAGGCTTTAATTGCAAAGGGAGACGTAGCTTATATAACAAACAAAAAGGAAAAGTACTAGAAATTGAAAACTAGCTCGTTAAGGGAGTTGAGGGTGTGACCGTTTTTCGTAGTTTTTCTTTCCTTTTTTCTTTGTTTCAGTGTCTTAGCTAGTATTACTATTGGAGGAGATGGGTAACAACCCAGATCAAGGTGCATTTTTTGTCATTCTTTTTCTGGGTTTTGTTGGTTTTGGTGACTTTCTTGTTTCTCTGGTTGAAAAGTCTCTTTTTCTTGCTTTATCATTGTTCTTCTAAGCTTTTTGAGAAGATTTTATGGTGCTTTCTTGAATCAGGACACGATGGCCATGCATTTAGATGTAGCGAAACCGTTGAAGGTTACGAACTGTCAGTTTCAGAACGCCAAACCCATGATCCTCCCTCACAAGGTAATTAAAGATTGTGTTATGATATTAATTATTATTTCCAAGAATGAGAATATTTTCCATTTTTTTGTCTTAAAGTTATTAGTGCATTAATTACAAAAACATGGGCTTGCTAATCTGATGACCTTTTACGGGTTTGGTTGTGTCAGGTCCAAAATCATTGGCCACTGGCAACAATGAGAAACTCAATGTTGGAACCGGAGAAATTTTATCATCTAGTTCAGGTGATGAGTTGTTTCTAGATGCAAATGCAAACTTTTCAGATGGTGCACCAAGTCCAGGAAGTAAGGAACCTTTGCGAGATAGCTTGGACTCGGCTACTGATGTGGAAATAGGCAACATAAAATATCAAGAATTTTTTTCAGGGTCTTCTTCTGATTTTAATGGTAAGCTGCAAAGTAAATTAAATTAAAGCACTTTTTTTAGACCCTGAACTGCTTCTGCCGGTATACTTGAGAACTTCATATCATCATATGTAATTCTGAAGATTGCTTGAGAAACAAGTCTCCATTAAACACTAGTGGAATTAAAAAAATAAAATTTATACAATTATTTTTAAATCCACTGGTAATTGAATGCATATTTGTGTTTTTTTTTTTTTTTTTTTTTTTTTTTTTTTTTTTTTTTTTTTTTTTTTTTTTTTTTTTTTTTTTTTTTTTTTTGCGTTTATGTTTTATATTTAGCAGCTTAAGGTTTGTTTTTCTTTATTGGTTTATCCTGTTCTGATAATATGTTTCACAACTGAAGATGTAAATCAGTTCATTGTCAAAGGCCAAATGCAGGACCCTAGTATTTTGCAAAGGGAAATGGTCAAGGAAGGAAACATGCTGGAGTTGCAAGGTCAACTATCAGGTTCTCAGGTGGATCCACCATCATCAAGTTCCATCACAGATATGAGGACTATTGAGGATCTCTTTGGTTTATCAAGTGACTCAAATCCCAGCAAAGCTGAAGCCGCACCAGATATGTTGCTGGAAAATAAGATCTATGCTGGTGAAAATGTGAGGCCATGCATTTTGGCATCTGTTGCAAAGGAGACTAATTTGAAAGAAAATGACGAGACTAAATCAGACTCGGACATGTTTGACATTGCGATCTTTTCTAACAATACTGTTAATGACAAAGTAGCAGTTAATGATGTGGTTAACTCGGATTCTCAAGTGGCTAGAGGAGCTTTTAATCTGGAAAAAAAGAACAATGCTGAGCTCCTTTCTGTGATGCCCCAAGAGGAACTTTCTCATGAAGTAAATTCTACTATTTCAAGCACAAACACTTCCACAAACGGTGTTCAATTAAAGTCTGCACATACGATGCAGTTTGCTACTTCTGGTGATGTCAAGACGCTGCAGGAAATGCGAGAAGAAAATGTTAACATGTTTACAAGTCCTGTGTGTGATGATAGTGCTGATGTGACACATCCCCAAAATGAGTGTGCTGATTTTAAAGATCATAAAGGAGTGTTACCACAAAATTCCTTAAGCCTACCCTCATCTGAAGCAGGGAAGCCAAAGCAAGATGACTTGAAGGATTCTGATGATGATGACAATTATTGTCATATCAACCAAAGTCGTCATTTGAGTGAAAAAAGAGAGGTGCTCCCTCCAGATGGCAGCATGGAGGAGCAAGAAAGCGGGGAGTTTGTGACTGATGAAATGCATGATGAAGAAAGCATTGGAGTTTCCTCTGTCAAGTTCATGACTGAAAGTGATAAAACATCAGATGAAATAGGAGCCTCTATGAATTGTATGAAATTTGTGATGATTGAGGATTATCTGAGTAACTTTTCAGATGGTGTATACAAAAGTGATGATGTGGTTGAAATGGATAAATTTGAAAAATGTGATAAAACTGATGCTCAGTACTCGGAAAGGCCTATTGTGAAAGATTCTTCATTGCCTAAACCTGCAGGCAGTTATTTTGAATGTTGCATTCTTTCAGAAAAGGTTGCATTAAATTTCTATGCAAGGACACCGAAAGATATTGAGTGTGCAATAAATAAAAGTACACACTCAGGTGCTCAAGATGACATCGAAGACAATGAAATCCATAGCAGTTGCAGAGTAAACAAAGAATGTAATAGATTCATTAGTACTTCTGCTGATTTACATCAAACACAAAATGAAGAACTATTAGTGAAGGCTGCAGAAGAGCCCGGTAGGAACGATTCATCGCTTTATTCTTTAGATGTTGAGCCTTCTGCTCAATGTGTTTCGGTTGTTCGAAAAACTAAAGGAGAAGTGTCTGGAATTACTGCTGTGCCTGTTCAAGATCAAAGTGGTAATCAAAATAACAATGTTCAACTACCTTCATCTGCAATTCACACTTCTATTGATTATGGTATCCAGTGTGACAGTTTGGAAGGAAATCGGGACTCGGTTTCAGGTACATACATTGTTTTATAGTAGAATGCACCCTTTACTATAGAAAAAGTTATCTCTTGGGGCTTTCTCTATATGCTAGTCTGGTCAATAAAGTGTTACCTTGTATTGTATATTCATAGGTATAAATCATTAAAGCTAAAATAACTGGAAACAATTTTTTTTGTTTTGGAGGGAAACATTCATTTGATTTACATTTTGATGCTCTATCTAAGAATTATCTCCATGCAATTTGATTAGGTATACCATCCAACCTGAATGACCCAAAGGCTGCATATGAAGTCCAGAAGGGGCTGAACCAACAACATCCCAGTTCTACCTCTTCACAGGCTGGTTGGTTTACCACACTAATAACTCAAATTACTAATGAGTCTCAAGGGAGAAAGAAGAATGAAGAAATAATAGCCGAGATAACAAACAACATAACCAGTGAACAGCAAACACCTCTACAGAGTCCATTGAGTGAAGCTGCCCATAGCAACGACAAGCCTGAGTCCCCCAAACTGGAAGACAGTCCAATATTTGGAAAAAATGGTGAATCAGCTGCAGCAGCAGCTAAAGCTGTTGTGAAAGGAGAGGGTGAAAAAGTTTCCAACTCGTCTGCTGACATCAAGCGACAAAATAAGAAAGTCGAGAGCAAACTCTATTATTGCCCACCATTTTGGTGCTGCTTATCTGTTGATTCTCTACCAACATAGATACAAGATTGGTAGATAACATCCTGTTTCTCTCCACTCTCACTCTGGTTTTTTGACATTGACATACTTCGGTTATTCTTTTACATGTGACATCTCATTTCATTCTCTTGTATAAATTTTGTAACAAGGTTCTAGTTCAAGGCTCTACTCGGCAAGTGAAAATATACATTTGATGCTATTGATTACTTTGTTACATATCAAGGAAAAGTAATTGGATTATACTTCAAATACACTACTGCTTTTGCCTACTGTTCATATATATATATATATATATATATATATATATATATATAATCGTTGATATAGAAATGACATTTTTTTTTATAATAAATAGCAAAAATGATAATGCATATTTAAATAGATGACATATACGAACAACAAGTGATGCATAAATAACAAAAATCTTGTTTAATTTCTAACTTTTTTTTTTTCATTTGCAATTTACTTTATTAATAAATTGAGTTAAATTTTGACAAAAAAGGTAAATTATATTTTATCTCCTCAATTTTATATATATATATTTTTTCAAATTATCTCTATTTTTAATGTTATTAAACCTTCTTGAAGTTTGAGTTAAAGTAAAAAAAAAGTTATATTTACAATTTTAATTATGATTTATAAACTTAAAATTGTACCTAATTAAACTTAGTTAATAGAATTTACCTTTTTTTTTATTTCAACACAAAATGTAGTGCTTTAGTGATGCAAAACAACAAATAATTAAAAATATGTAAATAAATAAATAAATTTCTGGAGATAATATCAGTGGGGGATAAAGTTTGTTTTTTTATATGATACATTTAACTCCTTTTAATTGAATTTGAAGATATTTTTTATTATATTTCTGTGTAATACAAGTTTTTACTATTTAAAAATTTAAAATTATCATATATTTTCTAAATTTTAATTAATTTTATATATAGAATTTTATATTAAGATTTTAATTTAGAGATGCGAGGAAAGGGGAAAAAAAGCTGCATGAATAAATAAGAGTAGGGATTAGCTTGAAAATTGAAATGAAGGAAGAAAAATGGTGAATGCACTCACTCACAGTCAGAGTCAGTTTGTGTTGGTGCTATTGAACTCCAATTGCAGAGAGAGTAGTAGCAACACCGTCTTCCGAAAACCCTTTGCGAAATTCCCATCCCTCACCACTCAAATTTGCCACGCCTCTTACCACCGTTTCGCTGACACAAAGCACACAACCCTTCTGGTTGAGACTTACCATCTCCATCACAGCCTCAGAGCCTTACTTGCAAAGCTTGAGAACGAAGATTCCGACCCTCTTCACACACTCGCAGAAGACGATGATTGGTCCAATGACCATTTTTGGGCTGTTGTCAGGTTCCTTAAAAGTTCCTCAAAGTTCACCCATATCCTTCAGGTTGGGACCCTTATTCCACTCTTTAATTTTTGTGACAAATTTGTTTACTTTGCCTAAATGGGTCTTAAATTGCTTTGGGGGTGGGATTTATGGTTTCTTTTGATTGTGTTAATGGCAATACTCTTGGTTATTGGGTGAAATTTATTAGAAATTACAAAACTTTATAGGTTCCAAATCTTATTTAACGAGTTTCACTTATAATGTTTATTAAATTTTATCCTATAATGAAGACTGGGTTAGAAGAGCGTGATATAGTTTTTTTTACTTTTATCCTTTGTGGTTTTTGAGTTCTTATTTTTATTAGCTCCTTGCATTAATAGGTGTTTGATATGTGGAAGAACATTGAGAAATCACGGATTAGTGAGTTCAACTATAACAAGATCATAGGCTTGTTATGTGAAGGAGGAAAGATGGAAGATGCATTATCTGCATTGCAAGATATGAAAGTTCAAGGTATCAAGCCTTCTTTGGACACTTACAATCCAATCATTCATGGATTATCCAGAGAAGGTAAGTTCAGTGATGCTTTACGTTTTATTGATGAGATGAAAGAATCTGGCTTAGAGCTGGATTCTGAAACCTATGATGGTTTGATTGGAGCCTATGGGAAATTTCAAATGTATGATGAGATGGGTGAGTGTGTTAAGAAGATGGAGTTGGAAGGATGTTCTCCTGATCCTATCACTTACAATATACTTATCCAAGAGTATGCTCATGGCGGGCTACTCCAGAGAATGGAAAAGCTTTGTCAAAGAATGCTTTCAAAAAGAATGCACGTACAATCATCTACTCAAGTTGCAATGCTGGAGGCTTATACCACATTTGGGATGGTTGAAAAGATGGAAAATTTTTATAGAAAAATCTTGAACTCAAAAACATGTGTAGAGGATGATTTGATTAGAAAAGTGGCTGAAGTTTATATCAATAACTTCATGTTTTCTAGATTAGAGGACCTGGCACTAGATTTATGTTCAGCTTATGGTGAGAGCAACCTCGTATGGTGTCTCCGGCTTCTTTCTTATGCATGTCTTTTGAGTAAAAAAGGTATGGATATAGTTGTTCAAGAAATGCGAGATGCCAAGGTTAGTTGGAATGTTACTGTTGCAAATATTATCATGTTGGCTTATGTGAAGATGAAAGATTTCAGGCATTTGAGAATTTTGCTATCTCAGTTGCCAATCTACCGGGTGCAGCCTGATATAATCACTATTGGAATTCTATTTGATGCAACTAGAATTGGTTTTGATGGTAGTGGAGCTTTAGAAACATGGAGGAGAATGGGCTATCTATATAGAGTAGTAGAAATGAAAACAGATTCTCTGGTCCTTACTGCATTTGGGAAAGGCCATTTTCTTAAAAGCTGTGAAGAAGTGTACTCAAACCTTCACCCTGAGGACAGAAAAAGAAAAACATGGACTTACCATGATCTCATTGATTTATTGTCAAAACATACTGGTACCATAGACTGTATAAAACCTAGATAGTTAACCAATCTTTGCTATTATGAGAGTAAAAAAAATAAATTGTGACATCTTACTTCCCAGTTTCCATTTCAGTTGGGATGATGTAAAACAAAAAATTAAAATTCTATTTGGCAGAGTGAAGACTCTTCCAATTTTGAAATGAGTTTAGTTTATAGAAGATGTCTAGGGTGTTCAAATAGGATCATGATGGTCAAAACAATAAGGATCGTTAGATTTATTATTAAATTATTGAAGGGTTGAGATGAGTTACTGGAACCTGTCTTATCAGTTATTTTTAATTGAATTTATTTATAGGGCAAAAATGTAATTTTTGTGATTATCCCTTTAAGGTTTAGGGTAAATGTCTTTGATGGGCTCATGGGTGGTGGTTGTCAACATATGCGGTGGAGATGGAAGGAGGCTACGGAGGCAATTGGAGGTTGAAGAAATCGGCGACACCTTTAATCGCTGCCACCCACGTAGTTTGCCACTACCGGGGATGACCATTGTTGTTAATCTCTACGAAAAGAGGGCTCCATGGCGGTGAGAGGTCTCAACGACTGATCCATGGCTAGTGTGCAAGTCTGGTTTGTCTTCAGTTAGCTCCTCGCCGATTGATCAGTTGATTTCCTTTCCTCTGTGACTCCGCCATCTGCATGTTTGGATGTGAAAGCTCTGGTCTCTGGTAACCGATCGTCGTCGTTGCCACTACACCAGCCCTCCACTGCACAATGACTTCACGATCTCTGGTAACCGATCGTCGTTGTTGCCACTACACCAGCCCTCCACTGCACAATGACTTCACGAGATTCATGCCTTTCGCTTGCATAGGTCCTCAACGATGTCGATTTTACAGATTCTATGGCTCTGATTTAGTTTCTTTTTCCTTTTTGTTTTTAATTTTTGGATGAAATGAACGACTAGAAATTTTGTAATATGTATTCTAATGTGCATGTGATTTTGGATTGACATGAGAACCTGTGTATTGTACGTGGGAGGAAAGAGTATTTGGCCATTAATGAACTTTGTTAATTTTCTGGTTCCTAAAATGTTAATTTTCTGCTCAAGGTGAACTTTGTTTGAATCATTGTTGGGATAAATGGAAACTATTGTTTTGGATGGGTTGTTTGAGTTTTATAATTATAGAATGCTCTACAAACATGGTTTGGATTTGTTATTGGCGGGGAAATTTCTTTGCTTTCCCTGTTATGTTTGTTACTGGACCAAGAGAGAGATAGAAGTTTCGAAAAACAAATACCCAAATCTTTTGTTTTGGTAAAAGAGGTACAATTGATGCAATGAACAATGGGGTTCATCTTTTCCATAGAGACAAATCATGCGCTTTTCCGGTTGGAGATGAAAGTACATCGGCGTAGTCCGACATAGGTTTCACGACAACGAGTAATTAATTCAGGGGTCATTTTAAGGGTGCAACAGTCAAAACACACTTATCACTGATAATATCTATTTTAAAAAAATAAAAATTGACTGGTAGAAAAAACATTAAAAAATAATAACCCATTGCTGCAGGTCAAACAACACTGGATCATGGTGGTCCATTTAGATGCCTTGACCACCCTAAATAGCCTCTACTTCAAAATATAAATACCACAGCAACCCACCCTTTATTCTCCAAGACAAATTGTTTTTATACATCAAAATTATATATCATATTGATTAACAGGATGTCATGGTAAAGTAGTCAAATCTTATTGGATAACTGTGTAATTTTACCTTAATATTTAGAATATCATATGTTCATTTGACTCACTTTGCCAACTATGAAACAACTTATTAGAAACACAAGACAGTCAATCCAAAACGTCACAAAATCCCCAGCTCTTCGGGGATTTTATTGTGCAGTTGTTTCTGCTTGTTTTTGCGTTCTGTTTCAGTTTGTTATGATTTCAATTTGGAGTTTTATTGCGTAAGAACGATTATCCTTTTTTGCATGCTATGATTGGGGACATTTAGTGCATTGCTGTTTTTACATTAATTGTTATATAATTGAAAATCACTAATTTTTATTATAATATTTTTAAAATTACATTTAAATATTTTTAACTATTAATAATATAAAAAAATCAACCTTTTAATAATATAATTGGATACACGCAAGGTGTTTTTTCTTTCGGGTAATCATGACTGTGGCATTTTAGACGTTGTAATTATGGATGATTACTTTGTATTCACTCGTTATGCAAATATTGTATTTAGTTTTGGCAAAACAGGCCTAGATCGGTAGATCAGTCCGTTTAATCCAAAAAAAAATGTGGATTAAATTGAATTTTTAAGCCTACATTGAATAAATAGGTAGGACCAACCCTTCCCACAAAAAGATGGATCAAAATGCGGGTCAGGTCAGTCCACCAGGTCACAGCCCACCAAATAAATAAAATATAAAATATATTATTTTGCATTTTAAACTTAATGTATGGAATTATGGATGTTGTTTTGCAAACTTTAATTTTATGTATTAATCTAGTATCAGACTATAGTAACATATAATTTCTCATGGATTTTAGGTTGATTTTTGCATATATCTTTCACATTCTAGTTTTGTTTAATTATTCTTGGAAGTTCCATGAATCTTACAGGAGTTGTTTGATTATGTTGCTTCTGCCTTCTCAAGTTCTCGTCATCTCATATGAGGTAAGGTATTAAAATGATTGCAGACATACATTTATCATTAATTTTTAACATAACTAAATAATTTTTTCATCTTTTAAAAAAACTATTTTTTATTAAACAAGCCGGACTGACCCGTTAGCCCACTAACCCACCTTAAAGTGAGGTGGGCTAGCATTTCCAGCTCGGCCCAATCCATATTTTTTGTGGGCTTAAATTAGCCCAACACATTTTTGATAGACTAACCCACTTTATTAACTCGTATCTGCCTCTTAAGAAACCGTATTTATCTTCCCTCAATTAATTTCTCATCTCACCAAGAAATAATTGAATAGTCTAGCCTCACTATATTTCTATAGTTTATCATAACTAAGTTTTATTAACTCTTTTTTATAAATTAAAAAACGAGGCTACGTGTGTTTAATGGAGACAATAAACAAATGATGGTTTCGGATCATAAAATAACTTCTCTATCTCGCTAACTTATGAAACAAATGTCAAATTTACCTTATTCAATAACTTCTGAAAAAACATTAAATTTCATCAAGTTAATCAATTAAACGTTATATATATAAAGAAATCTTCAACGCAAATATAACAAATTAATCTTAACTATGTAATCACATATAAATAATTTAAAAAAAAAATTGGTAGAGTCAAAATTAATTTTTCTTTCCTTCTTGTTTTCCCTTCTCTTTGTCAGATACAGATACATATGGCAGAAAGGATGCAATTTAGTTGTTTTCTAAGGACATTAGTCAACGTAGACGCTACTGAAGTCGTAATATATATGTTTACTGAATCGTTTTAGTTCGTCAACGAATTCCAGACATAGTTGCCCTTACTGTTAGTTGGCAGATAAGATCCAAGTGTCACACTACAGACCACTACCATCATCTACAGACAAGGTACTGAAAAAGAGCTCAATTTCTTCCAAGAGTCTCTTACTGCCCGTATCTAAGTACGCCTCTGATGTCATTAAATCAATTAGATACTCACAAATGTCTCCTATATTATACGATGTGGTGAGGACCTTCTTTATCGGCTCATTTGGGAGATCCTCTAGAGCATTGCTACTGTACATACGCTTTCTGCATTCCTGTAAATATCAGAAATGGCATAAATATGTCATATATATTATATTATTTAAACAACCCTACTTTTTTCACATTCTAACTTCTATACCAATTTTACACTTGTCTCCCTTTCTTTTGTAGGAATTTTTCCCTATTTACACTAGTTTGTACAAAAATTTTCCCATTCTATACTATTTTAGAAATTAATACCCAATATGCATTTTTATACTGTGGTGAGAAGTTGGATTTTCTATTCCCTACTTCTCATAGGCACTTTTGTGTTTTTTTTTTTTTAAATTTATTTTGTATTATGATTTTTTTTTAAAATTATGTTACAGTTTAGTGCATTTGGAAGTCGGGAATTGACTGCCGACTTCCGTACCTTTTTTTATTTATTTTTAAATAATTATATTTTAAAAAATATTATTTTTTAAAAAAATATTTTTTATTTTGTTTTTGAAAAATACTTTGTAAAATTTATTAGTTTAATAAATTTTAATAATCTTAAAATAAATAAATAATAATGTTAAAATAAAAAAGACAAAATGATTAAAAAATAAATTGATTAAAAATAAAATGGATATATAATTATTATATATCAGTTATATTATATAATAAAATTAAAACATTAAAATAATAAAAAAAATATTAACAATTAGATAAATAAATATAATAATAAAAAAATTAAAAAACAAAATATATTTTTTTACCTAAATTTTATTTATTTTTTATCAAAAATAAAAAAACTTCGGAAAGTCAAATAGTTAAATCTTAACTTTTTAATGCTACACAAATTATTTTTCAAAAAAAATTGAAAATATATTTTATTTCAAAAAAAATGTTTTTAAAAAAAATATAATTATTTAAAAAATAAAAAAGGTACGAAAGTCGGGGTAGTCAATCTCCAACTTCTAAATGCACTAAATTGTAACAATTTTTTTTTAGAAAAATTCTTAATACAAAATAAATTTGAAAATAAAAAACAAAAAAAATAAACACAAAAGTGACGGTGAGAAGTCGGGAATAGAAAACTCAACTTCTCACCACAACATAAAATGCATGTATATTGGATATTAATTCCCAAAATAGTGTAGAATGGGAAAAACTTTAGACAAACTAGTATAAATAGAAAAAAGTTCCATAATATTTGACACTCTTTCCTCTCAAGGTATATACATTCCAATGAGTGTTAAAAAGGATTCTTTTTCTTACATGTGTTCGCATACACCTACGTGTTTTTCTTATGCTGAATCACCATTTGTCAGTATCAAATACCAATGGACCTTATAGATTAGATACGCATGAAAGAATCTTTGTATGTGCTTTACGAATATAAAGAAAAAATGGTACGGATGGTGCAAACATGGATAAAGAATAAACTAATAAAGGAAACCTAATACAAGACTAGGAAGGAGTACCTGGAGCATTTGATTTATAGTTGCAATTTGCTCTGTACTTAAGAAGTTAGATTTCAGTAGTTCTCGAAATAAAGCCAAAATCTCCGAGCTCAAGTTACTAGCAGAAAGTTTCTCCAATATGCCAGATATGCTTGAATTATCAAACACAGATCTCATCCACTGGGGGCTTTTATGCAGTTTCAGCAACGCAATAGCTACAAGTACTGCAGGCCTTTGGTTGTTCATGAATGATTGTGATGCTAAAGCAGGAGCTGCCAAAGATACTGTCATCTCCTCGATAATCAATCTACACCAGCTACTCTCTTCTAAGACCTCGGTTTCCTTTGTCAGCTTTTCCCATCCCAGAATCATTGACAGACAGAGGGAACAATTTGTAGCCACTCTCAGATCATTATAGAAAACTAGCCCTTCCAATATACTCCTTATGGACATTATGTACCCAATAGTACATCTCAACTCTTCATGATTACTGTTTATTTGATCTGATATTCTGTTAAATAACTCTAACAGATTATAAGAAGCAGTAATCTTGATTACAGTTGAACCAAAATGCAGAAGTCTGCACAAGTCATGGCAACGGATTCCAATGAAGGCTAGCGGCTCTGATGGATTCGTTGAAGCAAAGAAGCTTTGCCAATCCACGAACCCTGGTAGAATAGCATGCAAGCTAGAATCGAAAATTTAGGATTGACAACTCAGTTTTTTAAATATTTAGGAAGTATTAGGGGTGTAAAATATAATATTCCAAAGTTAAACATTCTATGATAAGAAAAAAGAAAAAAGTTTTCTTATTACTGATTCGAACCGGCTTACCTTTTAACAGCGAAGTAATGAAGCAAAAGAACAAATATTAAAGATTCTCCTGTATTTGTTCCCTCGTCATGGTCAACCAAAGTAGGTCCCTTCGAAGAAGCAGCACAGACTACAGTGTTGACCATGGAGATTATACAAGTATTAAAAAGAATTGCCTTGGAAGTCTCTTCAAGTGCTTTATTGGTGGAAAGATGCAAAATTAAGGAAAGAATGCCAATAACGAAGAGGCTTTCGTCACTTAAGATATCAACCTCTTTGGATGGAATTGAATACTCTATCATCTGCAGAAGTGGTAACGTGGTGTTAGAACAATCATTAACCTAATTCATTGTGTTTTCTAGTAAGTTTAGGGGTAGTTGATTAGTTATAGAATTTTTGTAATATCAGAAAATAGTACTTGCATAAGTTGCATTCCATCTCATCTCTATTTGGTTTTGTATTTTAGATTATATCAATTTATTTCTTGCCTTTCAGAAACTGAGACATAAAAATCAGAGTTTCTAATCATGATAATGATTGAATTTATACGGGATGCAATGTGCATAAATAGAAGTTCAGCTACTCACACCTTCATGGTTATCACTACCCAACTTTGATCAACCGATAGTGTTTCAGGATGCACTGAACTCAAAGTGTTAAAAACCAAAATCAAGATGGACATGTAAGTTGTTGTCGACAAGCTATTACTCAAATAACACCAAGTCCTGATTGTTGTCGCTATTCCATGCAAAGATAATTGTTCACAAGCAGCTGGACAGACGAGAACCATAGTTGCCATGACATTCAGAACACATATTATGTCATATTCCCGGCCTTCTTCCTCCAAGAGCTGTGCTAATAAGCACACGAAAAGTCTAGCTCCATAGTTATCTTCAGTTGATACCAACTCCGCAAGTGTCCGTACATTTATAGTTTGATAATTGTTTCCAATAATTATGTCCGCCTCTTCTAAGTTATAGCTTCTGCAGAATTTCAAAATCTGATGGCATAATGAGTTGATTACGTTCTCTTGTTGAAACAACCACTTCAATGATACCGTGTGAAATCTTGCTGAAAGTAAGTCCCATTCATCATTGTTTATGAGCTGGAATATTATCTCCTCCGCATCTCGACTATAGTGAATTGGGTAGTTCATACTGCCAAGACCCCTTAGTAAACTGTAAAGATTCACCAGTCGTGTCACATTCAAATTATCAGTGGTCCAATTATGAAAATTGCCCCTATTAAGAAGAATATATTGTTCAAGAGACGCTAAAATCAACTTCTCATCTGCAAGTCTGGCAATGAAAGTCAGAAAACTGTTAGGGAAAACAGCCGTCAATGAATTGCCAATCAGGGGGATAGTAGTATGAAGTTTTGGCAGTTCAAGTACCTTTCATCATATAGCGAACTGGTGTACATAATCAGCAAAACAGCAGATTGACAAGAAGGCGAATCCAAACTGTCAGTACTCCTTTGCCCAAGCAAAAAGAGTAAATCAATAGGATCGCGAGGCAGGTGCAAAGCAGCCTCTCTAA
>PYAF01003302.1:6349915-6381518 GCA_007407185.1 Glycine tomentella | reverse complement strand
ATATAAATGCATTCTACTTTTTTTCTTTTAATATACTCCTAGATACATCCTGAATACTTTCAGGGTATTTAATTAATTACTAACATTTCTTTTAAACGTGTTAATAAAAGACTAACTTACTGTAAATATTTTTTTTAATTAGCTTAAAAATTATTATTTTATATTAGTAAATTTAGGTTTTTAAAAATAGTCTTCATTTCCAGTAAAATGTAAGATAATATGTAAATAAATAAATAATTATATAATTTTTTCTCGATGATACAACTATTTACATGACATGTTACTACTTCGATGTGAAAAAGACAATTTAAAATTTACAATAATTAAAACAAACAAACAAAAATTAGAACCAAACTAAATAAAATGAAACCGTGTTTTATAAGTAAAACGTATTTTATCCTTACAAAATAGTCTTAATAAAAAAAGTAGAATGCATTATCAAAAGAAAAAAAGTAGAATGCATTTATATAATTGGCAAGTTGCCAATGGTACTGTTTTACTATTTGTTTCATTGGATCATGCAAGTATGTCACTATCATAATGGATGTATTTAATTAATTATGAAACTAGTAGAGAGCTATAGATGGTGAAAGTTTTGAATGTCAATAGCTAGAATCTGTAGTAATGTTAGTACTTAGTAGGTCATGTAAGAGAAAATTGACTATCTAACTCCGCCTCTGCTTCCATCTATCTCTTATGTTCTTTCTAAAACAATATCTGGTGTTTGCCCAGTCCAAAAAAAAAAAAAAGTTGGCAAAATCACCTAAACTGAAATCAATTACAACTTGGCTAACGATTAGTGAAGACACCCCAACGAAAACAAATTTTTTCCAAATTCAAAATGGGGATGTCTAGTTCTCTTACAGTGTATGGAATACAATAAACAATAGGAGCACCATGCCACAATATTTCACTACCTACGAAAAGCCCTAATTCCTGATTTTAAGAGTGAAATAACTGTTGTTGAATGAAATATCCCAGCACATGACTAAGCAAAACAAAACAAAAGTGACACTGTAAAGATTGGGAAGCAAAAGACATAATAATAATTGATAAATCAGAATATCAGATACTGCTTTCATTTTCAAAGTTACCACAACCATCCATAACTTGTAACTAGCAATGTTACCTCACGATTGAGACCAAAATACTATTTTCTACACACAGAAATGTTTGCCAAGTAGAAGGTCAAGTGAGTTTCACCTATTCACCGATAAACCAGATAATTTGCCTGATTGTCCATTTGTGGCATCATCATCAGAATCTAATTCCCACCAAGAACCGCTGTCATCCTTATAGGCATCATCAATTTCTTCACAGGTATCTTCAATATTATCATTTTCAGATGCTTCAGTAACGGTATTATCCAGATTGAAATTATTTTTATCCTCATCAGGGTTGTATGTCCACTCCAACTTTTTTAAGATATCACGATCCTTCCAGTTTTTCACAACGGAAACAGCCTGCTTTTTAGCTTTCCCCATCAGAATTTCCTCCCAAGAAAATGCAGTATCAGCAGTCCTCTTCAAGAAACCTTCATCAATATCCCCAATGACAACCGTCTTCAGACATCGCATCTTTGCTTCGTTTATCACGTCAACAAAATCAGAATCATCAGACACAAGGACCACACACTCAACCCGCCTATGATCCATGATATCCACAATGTGGCTTTCCAGTGCTTGATCTGCAGCTTGTGGCTTATCCGACACTGTTCGAACCCAAAAACCAGCCCGTTTGAGCTCATCCGCCAAACCGTACCCCACTTTGGGAGTGAGAATATCACTTGCAGCCTTCTTATACTTTTCCATTTTCATAGAATACTTGGCCACCAACTTCACCCTCCTGCTCCCCCTAGCAGACTCTATCTGGTTCATCCTTTTCGTGTGCTCACTCTCATGCAGTTGCTTGAAATGGTTAACAAGTTTGTCATTAGTATAAAACTTTCTCCCACAAACCTTACAACGATAAGGTTGATTTGGCTTGATGACACCCTTATTCTCTAAACGATACAACAGTTCCTTCTCTTTCCTACTCTCCCGGACACCTTGAGGGACATGGCTAAAAGTGTGGCTATTTGCATAAGCCACCATATAACGAACAACACCAAAGGAAGATGCAGCTATTCTCAGCTTATTGGCAACTTCATAAGGTGGGATTGAATTGGGTGGTTTATTGTCCAAGTCCCAGAAAAGCCCCACCCTGTTTGTCAATTTCTGATTTTTACCCCGTTCTGACCCCGAATGACAATGTCTCAAGGTACTATATGTTTGCCAGCTTGTAGCTTCCTGTGAGAAAAAGAAGATACTACGAAATTTAAGGATTTGCAATGGGTTCTCTGCTCTTCTATAAATGAAATAACTTGTAAAAGAAACCATCGAATCCAATCAACTTTCATTGAACGAGAAGTAGAGTGGAGGGAAGAGGGAAGGGGTCAAATGGGGAGAGAGCAGCGAAGGGGACTGTGCAACGACGAAGTGCATGGTTGGGGCATTTCGTCAAACAGTTACTGGGCGAAAACGGAACGGGGAAAGAAGGAGAGTGGTGCGCGCGAGGCGAGTGACCAAGTTCTATATGGATTCTTCAATCAAATGTGTTGTGTTGTTTGAACTGTGATGGACATTGGGCTTCTGCTATAAGTTAGGCCGAAGTCAATAGTCATATAGGCCCATTTTATTTTACTCATTTCCAAAGTCTGTATATTGCAGTTTTTTTATTAATTGTGTTTATCGTTTTCTACATTAACCTTTTTTTATTAATTGTGTTCATTGTTTTCAACATAAATGTTGTAAAATAATAAAAGTGTTTTTTTTTTTTTTGTAAATATTAGTAATAAAAAACAGAAAACAAAGACTTGCGCCACGTTTCACAAAGACTCTTGTATCTCCAAATTCTCCATTTTTATACACACTCTATCTTCCTAACTAGAAAGTGACATGGAAATATTTAACAAAAGTGTTTTTAACTTAACTTATTTTAAAATAATAATTAATTATTTTTTAGCAAACATATGGATAATAAAAGAGTGTTGTTTTTTGATATTACAGGAACACCTTAATATTACAAATTAAACACCTATATGATCCCAATTTCTCCTTTATTTCTTTTTACATCATCACATACATTACTTATTATGTTCATCTATTATATCTCTTCTATTTATATCTATTTAAGTTAGATAAGACTTAAGGATATTTATAATATATTTGTTGTTTCTTAATTAAAAGTAGGAGTATTGATCCATAAACATTCTTTAATTATAATATCCTATTAACATCGTTTATTTATCTTTATCTCTCTTTTTATTGTATCATAAATTTTATTGATATTTATATATTTCTCTCTCTCTACATGTTAAATAAGACTGTGAGTGATGATCAAACATTTCCCTAAAAGTAATGTTAAAAGTAAGTAAGAATAAAATCTTATAATAAAGATATGAGTTTCGTTGCATATGTAATGATCCAATATTAATTAATGAGTAATTTATAAATACTCTACAAGTAACCTTTGAACCGCAGAGCTTCAATTCATCTGAATCTTGTTAATAAGAAAAGAAGTATTGTTTATGAACAATACATAGCACATATTTAATTTAGAGCTAGCGAGCACGAGAAAAACACCAAAGCAACTATTGCCAATTTGCCACTCTCGATGTCGATGAAGATAGCCACTTCGCTAGCTGTCACTGATTTCATTTTATGCCAACATCACATTCACAGTCACACCATAGATAGCTAGCTGTGCTGCTTGCAGCATGCAAGCATAACGTGGCAGTCTCTCAAAAGCGATAGTTGCTTATCTGTCAGCACCTCGCTAAGACATCAAAACGCAATATGCATTATGCAATGCAAGGACCACGTACGTCACCAAATTAAAACAGCAACATGCATGTCTATATATATATATATATATATATATATATATATATATATTGTCTCTGCCATGCCCCCATGACTTGCACCAGAACCCAATGGGATATAGATAACTCAATCATCTCATTCATAACAATAACTCCAAAACCCCATCCCGCATAAAAAAAAAAAGAAAAAACAAACGCGGCATAACGTTTGCATTGTCGTCTCATCTTTGCCTTTACGTGTCCAAACCAAACACATGCACCAACCGCACTATATATCTCTCACACCACACCTTCAAACTTTCATATCCTCGTCAGTGCTTACTACTTAATTTCTACTTCTAATTAACAAAGTTAAGTAAACATTGACTTAGTACTCATTAAGTTGTAATGGCTGCGGCTTTGACGATTGTGTTGAGCTTGCTCTCGGTTCTCTCTTCTGCATCCTGTGCACGAATGGTGGGGGGGAAGACGGAGATCCCCAACGTGAGAACGAACAGGGAAGTGCAAGAGCTTGGAAGGTTCGCCGTGGAGGAGTACAACCGCGGTTTGAAACAATGGAAGGACAATGGGAGAGAACTGTTGAACTTTTCAGAGGTGGTGGAGGCGCAGCAACAAGTGGTGTCAGGAATGAAGTACTACTTGAAGATCTCAGCTACTCATAAAGGGGTTCACAAAATGTTCACCTCTGTGGTGGTGGTCAAGCCATGGCTTCATTCTAAGCAACTCCTCCATTTTGCGCCAGCAGCACCATCCAGTAAAGATTTTTGAGATGCATGCTTGCTTTAATTTGGAGCTAATTAATTATATAATAATAACCAATGGCGGTATTTGTAATTGCAAGTGAGCTTTTTAATTTTCTTCTAATAAATTTTTCCTCTACTTTTTTGTAATGGGTATATCTGGGGGCAGAACAACAAAAATCAACTACGAGTTCAAATCTTACTTACCAGCCACATGTACCAAAGAAAGTGAATAATAACTATATATATGTGTGCTATATATTGTTTTGTTCTAAACGTCTTCTGACTTCTGAGTATGGTTTCTGTGGTGAATGAAGATGGGAGCCAGTTAATTTGAACTCGTTTTGTTTACAGCTAGATTGATTTTACATATCAGTTTTGCACAGTAAAGATAATAACAGTTACATGAATTCTTAATTAATTCTGAATATATATTAATTAGGAAACAGAGATCTTAATTTTGATAGGACCAAAATTTTCAGTAATTAAAAATTCTCGTCCATATATATAAGTTAAGTGTAAATTCTCTATTTTTTTATATAAAAAACATTCATTTTCATTAAAATTTCATCTATATAAGTTTAAAACTTAAAAGTGTAGATTTTTCTATTTTTTCATTAAAAAAATATATTAATCTTCATAAAGTATATTTTTATGTATAATTTTTATTTAAAAAAATCAGATATACATATCAATATATAAAAAGAATTCTTTTATGTATGATTATATTCGGAGAAATCGATTTACGCGATAATTTTTTTTGTTCATGCACTTCAAAATCGAGTTGTTTCGAGATGCATAAAATATGATATTTGGAAATATAAATTTTTTTGAAACAGTTACATAATTTTACCCTAACTCATACACAGTTATATATGATTAAATACAAAATGATCTTCGAGTCCTAATCTTTAGTTTTCTTAATCTTCGATCGATGATATATATGCAACAGAAAGCTTGGTAGAACAACTATCAACAATCAATCATACAAAATCGAATATAATTACTAGACTCTTGGGGGAAACTAATATTTATAGAACATCTCAACAATCAATCCTCTAGTACACCCTGATTATCACATGGCAAAAACCTTCATCTTCTACACACGAACTCAAATTATCAAATTGGGACAGCCAGAGTCCTAAATGCCTCAAGTGTATTCTCGTACCAATCAATGAAATGTTGAGTAGTTGTCCGGGTTGTCAACCTTAATGGGATGAAGTTCTCAACACGGGATTCTTCCCCTGACCATTCACTTACTTCATCACTCAGCATTATACCCTAAGAATTCCGCCAAAAAACTTGTATCATTATATTGGATTAATATTTTTTTTTATTAATTTACAATATAATCATTATTTATAAATTAATTAAACTTTCAAAATTAAGAAATTTTCTAGTGCATGTTAAATATTTTTGCCGGATGTTAAAAATTTTAAAAACTAAAAATCAAATATAAATATAAATATAATTAAATTATATTTTATTTGAAATTATGAAAGTACTTAGTCAACTTCACACAAATAACGCAAAAGATCTAAATTGAATAATAAAAGTTATATGATTAAAACAATAATTAATTTTGTTGATTATCGCATTTAAAATATTCTTAAATATGTTCTACAAGTTTCATTTGAAATTTGTGATGATATTTTGGATCATCAACTTCCTTTTTCCTATGCAAATATGATTTAAGGGCTAAATGAAAATCAATATGTATGTTAATTGTCAGCACATTATTAATGAGATGCTCATAACGGTGGTCAAAATTACAATTATTATGTGTCATTCTTTTTTGATAATCTTGTTAGGAAATATGATGTTCACATATATTATTTATTTGATTGTGTTCATGTTTCAAGCACGCACGAGGCCACATACAGTAATCGTGAACAACCGAGATTGAAGAAGCACTCCAAATGCGTGTGTCACATCCTTTTTTGTTGCTTCTTAATCTTGAACAAACAATTTTCTTTTATCGTCTTATAACTTTGGGATAGTTTTCATAAGCGTCCCAATATGATAAATACAATCTGCTAGAAAATATCCCATGTAACATGTAATATTGGGTTCTATTTTATGGAATTGCACTCTATTTATATTGCAAAAAATATATCTATTACTAACCACACAAATCTTAGCCGTTGAAATATATCCATTAATTACTTATTTAGCCGTTGAAATAATATTTTGTAACACACATATATCTGTTACACATATTAAAATAATATTTCATAGCTCTTTTATTTAGTTTTTAATGGAAAACATTGTTGCTTTTAGAAAGCAACAATTGTCTCGCGCACAACATTTATTGACCTAGAATAACAGGAGTTGCTACCGAAGCATGTTGCTTCCGCCTCGCAATTGCTTCCCAGCTATACCAATGCAGTTGCCAGTAATTAGTTGAAAGAGAGACACTTTATACCTTTATTTTTTATTTTTAAAAGTAAAAAGAAAAAAAAAAAAAAAAAAAAAAAAAAAAAAAAAAAAAAAAAGCGCCGTTGAAGAAAGTAGTGAATGAATAATAGAGACGCTCCAGATCCGAGTCCATTCCATAATCGGATCCTGTTATTTTGCGGGTGTCCGAATCCAAAGAGACGCTCCAGATCCAATCTAACACAAATTCAAAAAGTTTCATTTCTCTCTCTAATAATAATTTTAAAACCTTAATCCCTCCAACGGCTCTTTCCTATCTCTCTCTCTTCCATCTTTCTTCTTTCTTCTTACCTCTCCCCATTTCCATCGCTCTCTCTGTCCTTCTTCCACACAAAAATGAAGCACTTCATGCTCCCAAGAAACCCTCTCAGGGACGCAGCAGAGCTTCTTTCTTCGCCAAGCCCCACCCCAATTACTAGCTCCGCCAAACCCCGTCCGTCTTCTCGCAAACACAAACCCTCCAAAGAGAACGACCCTCCCTCCGATCCCAATCTCGTTACTCCTTCCCCTGCCAAATTGAAGAGCCCCTTGCCCCCGAGACCCCCTTCTTCCAACCCTCTCAAGCGCAAGCTCACCGCCGCCGATGCCCTAACCGACAATTCCCTCCCCGCTCCCTCCGATTCCGGCGTCAAGGTAATTCTCTCATCGCCAATTAGGGTTTTCAACTCTCCATTTCTCTAAATGTCGTTCATCTCACTCCCCATTTTCACTTCTTGCTTTTTTTGTAGGTTATTGTCAGGATGAGGCCGCTGTCTCCGTTCAAGGACGATGGAGATCCCACAGTTCAGAAGGTTTCCAATGATTCCTTGTCCATTAATGGACACAATTTCACCTTCGATTCCGTCGCCGACATGGCGGCTACTCAGGCATGCTTTCTATTTTTGTTTCTGCTCAATAGTCAATACTGAATACTTTTATTTTATTTTATTAGTATCTTGTTCGGAATTATTTGATTCACTTTCTGTTTCTGATTCCATTTTTCAGCTGGATATTTTCGAACACGTTGGGGTGCCTTTGGTGGAGCATTGTTTGGCCGGCTTCAATAGTTCGGTTTTTGCTTATGGACAGGTTTTTTTTCTTCTCTTCCCTTGTACTTTTTCCTCTTAGTTTTGTCCTGTTGTTGCTCTAATGCTGTTGAATTTGATGATGCTGTGCTTTCAAACTTGCTAGACGGGGAGCGGGAAGACTTATACAATGTGGGGTCCTGCTAATTGTTTGTCCGAGGAAAATGATCAGCAAGGACTTGCCCCCCGTGTTTTTCAGCGACTGTTTGCTCGCATAAGTGAAGTAAGCATTCAATTTCCATTCCTTGTTTGAAGATTGTTTGCGCTGTTTTGTGGTGTTTACGGTTGTATTTCCTGCACAGGAGCAAACTAAGCATTCTGACAACCAACTCAACTATCAGTGCCACTGCTCTTTTCTTGAGGTTGATTGTCTCTAAATTGTTTCTTTCTGTGTTCCTGACCTGCATAACATTGCCAGTTTAGTCCTTCTGACACAAAGTTTGTTTTTGCAGATATACAATGAGCAAATCATGGATCTGTTGGATCCGAATCAGAAAAACCTACAGGTAAATTCTGAAACACCAGTGGTGTTATTTATTGTTCTCGTGTTTCACTGCTTTATGCTGGACCTGGAACTGATATTTTGTTCTTTATCCAGATTAGAGAAGATGTGAAGTCTGGTGTCTATGTTGAAAATCTTACAGAGGAGGATGTATCTTCAATTAACGATGTAACTCAGCTTTTAATAAAGGTATTTGTCATACTTACCTATACCACAGGCATTGTATCATGACATATGTTCTGTTTCTTTTTATGACCTACTTTGAGCATTGTCTTACCGTTCAATATCTAACAATATGATTAGTGTTAGTGGAACTAGTTTTACTGCTGTTCTATAGCAGGTCATTTTTATGAATTGAAAATGAGTTACTCTGGAAAACACTCAAGTTGCTTATTGATTACCAGAAAGTCAAGTGATTTTTGTTGGGAACTGTTTTGCCTTAAATGCTTGGCTCAAGTCTCAAGGCGTCGAAAGTCTACAAGGCTTAAGGAGTCACATCCTATTGGGCGGTTTCTTGAGCGCAAGGCTCAAGAAGTCAGATCGTTGAGTGGCTCGACGCATTCTCACTTCCCTCTTCTATATGAGTCTTTAATGTATGAGATTTGAGTGATTCTCTACGACGAGAGAAATTCCGTTTGAGAGTCTCAAGTGACATTCTTGAGAGCACATTTGAACAAGTCTTGTGCTTTGTATTTGAGAGATCTCTAGAGAGGGTTTGAGTGAAACACTGTGGAGAGTTTGATTATCACCATTGTTTGAGAGGTTGAGTGAACTACCACTTTGGTGTATTTGATTCTTTGTAATCCATGATTGTTACAGTGGAAGTTTGATTCTGGATTAGTGTCCTGTGGGTTTTACTTTTTCACATTGAGGAAGGTTTTCCCACGTTAAACATATTGACTATGTTTTTCTCCATCTCTCTCTTGCGATTTTTCGTTTCGCTTCCGCAGATTTATTTGAGGGTTAAACGATAACCGAACAGTGGTATCAGAGCCCTGTTCGACGGTTCTGAAGGAGACGAGATGGAGACCAGTGACATAACTCAAGACGGAGATATGTTCAAGTTGACTGCAGACAACTTCACTTATTGGAGACCGATGATGGAAGATCATCTCTACTGCAGAGATTTGTATGAGCCTATCGTTCTTGAAAAAAGACCGATTGGCAAAACCGACAAGGAGTGAGAGATTCTGAGTCGGAAGGCAGTAGCTACAATCAGGAAGTATATTTATAGAAGCTTCTTTGAGCACGTGTCTGAGTTCACGAATATCTTCGAGTTGTGGAACAAGCTTGAATCCATGATTCAAAAGAAGACCCCCAGGAACAAAGCATATCTTGGACGACATGAGCATGATTGAGCACCTCAATACCAACAAAGCTAATATGAAAATTGATGATGAGATGCAAGCTTTGTTGTTGTTGAACTCGTTGTCAGAAAGCTGGGATACTCTGGTAGTTACATTGAGTAACTTGGCTCCAGAAGGAAAAGTGACAATGGATGAAAAAGCCAGAAGAAGAGAACGAGATGCTTCCAGCACTTATGAGGCCAATGTAGTTGAAAATAGAGGAAAGTCCAACGCCCGAGGTCGTGACGAACGAGACAAGTCTAGAGGCCGATCAAAACCAAAGTATAATTTGGAGTACTTCGAATGTGGGAAGACAGGACTCTGCAGAATGATGAACAGAGCGGCCATGTGAAGCCAGATCAAATTGTTCCCAAGAAGAGGCATGATAAGGCCAAAAATATTCTTCCTTGATGAAGAAATTTGAACATAGCTTATGATGACTGCACATGGATTGTTGATTTCGGTGCCTAATTCCACGTCACCCCACATGAAGGATTCTTTTCTGCTTACAGAAAGAGAGATTTTGGTGTCCTGAAGATGGAAAATCAGGTGACCAGCAAGATTGTTGGTGTCGGTGATGTAACCTTGACCACGGATGTCGGGTGCCGACTTGTATTGAAAGATGTAAGGCATGTGCCTAACATGCGATTGAATCTAATCTTGGTTGGAAAGCTAGATGATGCTGGGTTAGTGAATTATTTTGGAGGATGTAGATGGAAGCTGGCCAAGAGAAACTTGGTCATGGCTAGAGGCAAGAGGGAAGACTCCTTGTATGTCATGCAAGGAAAGACTAATGGTGGAGAAGCCAACTTTGTCCGAGATGGACCTAGCTTGGAGTTGTGGCACAAGTGTCTCGGTCACAAGAGTGAGAAATGACTCCAGATTTTAAAGAAGAAGGAGTTATTGACGGAACGCAGCACAGGGTTTCCTTTGAGACCAGATCAACCCAGAAGACGCAAAAATATTCTTGACCTCGTCCATACTGATGTCTGCTCCATGTCTGAGAGATCACTAAGTGGAGCTCAGTATTTTGTTTCCTTTATTGATGATCATTCCCGCAAAGTGTGAGTTTATTTGGTGAAGTCAAAAGACTAGGTACTCCAATCTTTCAAAGAATTTCATGTTATGGTGGAGAGGGAGACTGACAAGTTGAAAGTTGTTCGCGCAGACAATGGTGGTGAGTATTGTGGTCCCTTTGATGCTTACTGTAGAGAAGTCGAGATCCGACTTGAGAAGACGTCCTCCAAGACTCCGCAATTGAATGGACTTGTTGAGAGGATGAACCAGACTATTGAAGAGAAGGTCCGAAGCATGTTGTCCAATGCCGGGTTGCCAAAAACATTCTGGGTTTGATCAACCTCTCACTATCACGACCATTTGAAGGAGAAATTTCAGAGGAAGTCTGGAGCTGTCGTAAAGCAACTTATGGTCACCTAAAGATGTTTGGATGTCAAGCTTTCGTTCATATCCCTAAAGATGAAAGAGCGAAGCTTGATGTAAAGATGAAGGAATGCATCTACCGCGGTTCGCCAAAAATCGAGTTCGGATTCAGACTTTGGGATCCTATCAACAAGAAGATAGTGAGGAGCCGGGATGTGATCTTTCTTGAAGATGAGACCATTCATGACATCTCGAAGTTTTGTTCGGGTCTCTGTTCGACGTGAAAAACCCATCCCTCCTTTCCGAGCTGAAGCAGGGGGAGAAACCGATGAAAATGATGACCAACAAGAAGCTGACGAGGACCGGGATGAGAATGATGAACCGGATTCTCAAGCTGCTGAAGAAGAACAACCGAGATACGTCACTAGAGAAAGAAGACCTTCTACAAGATACCCATCTGATGAATACATTGTCATTGCTGAAGACGGTGAGCCTCAAAGTTATGATGAGGCCATAACGAGCTCGGAAAAGGAAGTAATGCAGCACGAGATGAAGTCCTTGCACCAAAATCAGACTTATGAGTTGACCGAGCTGCCTAAAGGAGACGAGCTCTAAAGAACAAGTGAGTGTACAAAATTAAACAGGAAGTGAATGGTCGATAGCCGAGATATAAAACCCGAATTGTAGTGAAAGGTTGCAATCAGAAGAAGGGGAAGGGGATTGATTTTGAGGAGATCTTCTCTCCTGTTGTGAAGATGACCTCAGTCCGAACTGTGTTAGCTATGGCGGCTTCAACGGATCTTGAGGTAGAACAATTGGACGTAAAGACAATATTTCTTCACGGTGAGTTGGAAGAAGAAATATATATGGAGCAACCTGAAGGGTTTCAAGCTCCGGGAAGTGAAGGCATGGTATGCCGGCTATTGAAGACTCTATGGCTTGAAACAAGTACCTCGGCAGCGGTACAAGAAATTTGAATCTTTCATGAATGAGCACAAGTTTGTGAAGACAAAAGCTGACCACTATGTATTTGTGATGAAGTATGTATGAAACTGGAGATTTTTTTGATTATGTTGTTATATGTTGACGATATGCTGATGATTGTAGGGCAAGATAGGATAAAGAGAGCCGCCTTGAAGAAGTCGTTGAACTCATCCTTCGCGATGAATGATCTCGGCCCCGTAAAGCAGATACTCAGAATCAAGATAATCCGGGACAGAAAGAAGAAGCTACTGTAGCTGAGTCAAGAGAAATATGTTTAAATTTTTTTGAAGAGATTCAGCATGGATCAAGCCAAGACAGTTAGCACCTCTCTAGCCGGGCACATGAAGCAATGTCCGAGGTCTGATGACGATAAAGACGAGATGCTGAAGATCTCGTACCAATCCGTCGTCGGAAGCTTGATGTATTGCGGTTTGCACTAGACCTGACTTGGCGTATGCAGTTGAAATGGTGAGCCGGTATCTATCGAATCCCGGCAAAGAACACTGGGAAGCAGTGAAGTGGATCTTCAGGTACCTCCGAGGTACAGCTGATTGATGCCTCCGATTTGGAGAAGGAAAAGAGGAGTTGCAAGACTACTCGGATATTGATTTAGGGGGAGACATCGACTCGAGGAAGTCGACTACCGGATACTTGATGAGATTAGCTGGAGGAGCAATCTCTTGGCAATCAAGATTGCAGAAGTGTGTGTCACTTTCGACAATTGAGGCCGAGTACATAGCTGCAACTGAGTCTTGCAAAGAAATGCTGTGAATGAAGAAGTTCCTCATGGAATTCGGCCATAATCAAGACAATACAACCAAAGTGCAATTCATCTTGTAAAGAACTCGACCTATCATTCCCGTATTAAGCATATTGATGTGAGGTATCACTGGATCCGGGATGTGGTGGAGGATAAACAGCTCGCACTTGGCTAAGTACACATAGACCAGAATTGGTCAGATATGATGACTAAGCCGGTATCAGCAAAGAAGTTTGAAGATTGCTGTGAAGGTGTCGGGTTGGTAAACCCAACTCATTGAAGATGCTGGGTTGTCATTTGTAATTGTTAGGCTGATGTTGAAGATGCTAGGTGAATGTTTGAACTTGACACATTGAAGTCGGAAGGGGGAGATTTGTTGGGAACTGTTCCGCCTTAAATGCTTGGCTCAAGTCTCAAGGCGTTGAAAGTCTACAAGGCTTAAGGAGTCACATCCTATTGGACGGTGTCTTGAGCGCAAGACTCAAGAAGTCAGATCGTTGAGTGGCTCAACGTATTCTCACTTCCCTCTTCTATATGAGTCTTTAATGTATGAGATTTGAGTGATTCTCTACGACGAGAGAAATTCCGTTTGAGAGCCTCAAGTGATATTCTTGAGAGCACATTTGAGCAAACCTTGTGTTTTGCATTTGAGAGATCTCTAGAGAGGGTTTGAGTGAAACACTCTGGAGAGTTTGATTATCACCATTGTTGAAGAGGTTGAGTGAACCACCACTTTGGTGTATTTGATTCTTTGTAACTCATTATTGTTATAATGGAAGTTTGATTCTGGATTAGTGTCCCGTGAGTTTTACTTTTTCACATTGAGGAAGACTTTCCCACGTTAAACATATTGACTGTGTTTTTTTCTATCTCTCTCTTCTTGAGATTTTTCGTTTTGAGGGTTAGACGATAACCCAACAATTTTATGTCATGCAATCTTATGATTTCATTTAAATTTTAAAATTCTAGTTTCACATTTGTAAAGTTTTTTGGAAGAGTCAAGAATCTCAAAAGCACATTTGTGTAGGAACTTGCTTGAAATGCTTATTCTTGTTTTGTTTCAATTAGATGGATTTAATACATTGTAGATCTGATAGCAGTTAAGGTTGCCCCGAATCTTCCGTTCACAATGTGTTTCACTATCATCTACCTTTCATTATGCAGGGATTATCGAACAGGAGAACTGGTGCAACCAGTATAAATTCTGAGAGTTCCCGCTCGCATACTGTTTTTATTTGTGTTGTTGAATCTCGATGCAAGGTGATACAGTGTCTCTCAGCAACTGTTTGCTTAAAGAACTTTCTGTTTAGGATATATTACTCAGTTGACAATGGAGTTGTAAATAGATGTTTCATTATTATTCTTGGCACATACATCTGAAAGATGTTTTGAAATAAATTCATGTTTGCAGAGTGCAGCAGATGGTATGAGCAGATTCAAAACAAGTAGGATCAATCTTGTTGATCTAGCTGGGTCAGAACGGCAAAAATCAACAGGTGCTGCAGGAGAGCGATTGAAGGAAGCTGGCAATATTAATAGATCACTCTCACAGCTTGGGTATGGTTTAACATGTGTGTGTATTACATTGAAAGCAAATATCAGTGTTCAGGATAATTAATTACAAATGGTGAATTAAAGCTTTGAATACTTTGGAAACTGCGATTGTAATTTAGAGCAGTGAAATATAGACAATGGACAGAACTAGATAATGGCAGAAATGCAAATGCTTTTGAGAATCTAGGATTTCTATAGGAGCTCTAGAATTTACTGAGGTCAAATTGTACTGCAGGAATCTGATAAATATTCTTGCGGAAGTCTCTCAAACAGGAAAGCAGCGGCATATACCGTATAGAGATTCTAGGTTGACATTTTTGTTGCAGGAGTCTCTAGGAGGAAATGCAAAATTAGCAATGATTTGTGCTATTTCACCAGCACAAAGGTAGTACGTAAAGCACTGGTCATTTGAAATGTTTTATCTTCCTATATCTTTCTGTATTACAGAATTTTTTAAATGACTCGGTCCTGCAGTTGTAGGAGTGAAACATTCAGTACGCTGAGATTTGCACAACGTGCCAAAGCTATCAAGAACAAGGCAGTTGTTAATGAAGTTACGGAAGATAATGTGAAGCACTTGCGACAAGTGATTCGGCAACTAAGGGTATGATCTTTTCCATAATTCTCAGTCACGTCCTGTTTTTCCATTTTTCATTTTGAAATTTGCATCGAGATTCAACAACACAAATAATCAACAGGATGAGCTTCATCGAATTAAAGCAAATGGTTACAATCCAATGGAGTCAAGTGGAGGTCATTCAGCAGCTTGGATCCGACAAAGCTTGAACTTGTTACAATCTAGCCTCAATCGACCACCACCATTATCCCGTCTTGATGAAGATGGTGATGAGGAGATGGAGATTGATGAGGAAGGTGTTGAGGACCATGATGGAGTTTCCTACAATGCCAATACGCCGAGTAATTGTAATATTGTAGACAATAATGACAATGAAATGAACACTGATGATCAGGATTTGGCTCAACCTAGTGAGGAGAAAAATATACCTAGTTGTTCTGGCAGTAAAGGTTTGAATGAAGAACCATCCTGTGCAATGGTCCGAAACAGTTTCTCTTGTCCTGTGGGTGAATCTGATTCTCCTAGTGCAGCAAAGAATTGTGTCTCGCCTTCCGGCCTCAGCATAGTTCAGTGTGATTTATCCCCAATCCTTAAATCCCCAGCTCCAAGTGTTTCACCTAGAATCAGCAACAGCAGGAAAAGTCTGAGGACATCAACAGGGCTGTCTCCTTCTGAGAATGATCTTCATGTTGAAAAAGATTTGGACATGAAAACCATCAATAAGAAAAGCTCAACTTCGGCCTTGTCTAGTCAGACAGCTCCAAATTTCCTTAGTAAAACAGAAAACTTAGCAGCAAGCATACGGCATGGTCTTGAAATTATGGATAGTTACAAACGTAATTCAGCTTTGAGGCAGTCACCATATAGGTTTTCATTACAAACAAGAGAATCTAGATTAATTTTTCCAGCTAACAAAGTTGATGTGGGCCTACAGACTTCTCTTGATGATATTGTTGGAGAAGATTCTGTTCTAGTCACCTGTAGTAATTGTAAAAACAGAGCTCAACTTGATGCCAATGAGACTGACAATGATTCAAATCTACAGTTGATACCTGTTGATTGCCTTGAGTCTGCTGATAAGCCAAAGAAGCAAGTTATCAAAGTAGGTGCAATAATTCAGTTACATTTATTTAGTAGAACTTGAATTCATTATATCAATTATAACACCTTTTTCTTCTGTTATTTAGGCAGTAGAGAAGGTTTTGGCAGGCTCTATAAGGAGAGAAATGGCCCTTGAAGAGTTCTGTGCCAAGCAGACTTCTGAGATAATGCAGCTTAATCGCTTGGTAAATTTCTTTCTGTCATCACAACCATCTCACTGTTTTCTTTTGGATGTTGTTGTTAATGACTGTTTCCCATGCTATTTGTAGGTGCAACAGTACAAGCATGAGAGGGAATGCAATGCCATAATTGCACAGACAAGGGAAGATAAAATTCTTCGCCTTGAGAGCCTTATGGATGGTGTTTTACCCGCTGAAGAATTCATGGAGGAAGAGCTAGTGGCTCTTACCCATGAACATAAGGTAGAAATATGTTCTTTTATTTTACATTTTCAGATTTATGAACAATAGTCTAATATATTAGACACTTATACTTAATTTACTATCAACAGATTTTAAAGGATAAGTATGAGAATCATCCAGAAGTTTTGAAGATGGAGATAGAGTTAAAAAAAGTGCAAGAAGAACTAGAGAAGTATCAAAATTTCTACAAATTGGGGGAGAGAGAAGTGCTGATGGAAGAGATACAAAGTTTAAGAAGCCAGCTTCAATTTTATGTAGACTCTAAATCCACATCAGCAAGGAAGCAATTTCCGATATTGCAATTGACTTACTCGTCTGAGCCCAGTATGGCAGCAAACCTCACTGTCATTCCAGAGTCCACAGAGGAGAGAGAAGAAACAAATGAAACTCTTGCATCATCCAGGAATGATACTGAAGCACAATTTGAACAAGAAAGAATTAAATGGACAGAGGCAGAAAGCAGGTGGATTTCTCTTTCTGAAGAACTGAGAGCTGAGCTTGAGAGTAGCAGGTTGCTAGCTGAAAAGAGGAAGCAGGAATTAGATGCTGAGAGGGAGTGTACTCAGGAGCTTCAGGAAGCCATGCACATGGCTATAGAAGGCCATGCAAGACTTTTAGAGCAATATGCAGATTTGGAAGAGAAACACATCCATTTGCTTGCAAGGCATAGACAGATCCTGGATGGAATTGAGGATGTCAAGAAAGCGGCTTCCAGAGCAGGAGTACGAGGTGCGGAGTCTAAGTTCATAAATGCCCTTGCTGCTGAAATTTCAGCGTTAAAAGCAGAAAGAGAAAAAGAACGGCGAATCTTAAGAGATGAAAATAAAGGGCTTCAGTCTCAGTTGAAGGACACTGCAGAAGCAGTGCAAGCTGCTGGTGAACTGCTTTTGCGGCTTAAAGAGGCTGAGGAAGCTGTCACTACTGCACAGGTTAGCAACAAATCAATTTTACTTCCATGTATGATTTTATCAACTGCATGACTTAAAATACATTATGTTTAGAGTCTGTTATTGTAATTTCGCTAATATTTGATCCTTTCCCCAGCATTGCCCCCTGCCCCATTTTTTTTTTTTGTTAACATCATTTGCAGCAATTGTAGTTTTTCATGAGAATTATATATGACTTAGTTCCCACAAGTGACAACTTTTAAAGGACTGGTTGTATAGATAAAAACTGAGAGACCAAGGAACACTAGTTATACATTAGCATTTTTTTAACACATCTGTTTATTCATGCTCAAGCTATTACGAAATTTAGAAAATGATAGTCATAAGATGGTTGTCTATTTTTATGTGATGAAATTTGGAGTATCAAAATCCACCCATGAAGCCTATGATTATTTTTTGACGTTGAAATCTTCCAAATTCCAATGATCCCTCACGGGTTCACTGTCTGAGCCTGATTTTAACATGTAATTTTGCAGAAACGGGCTATGGATGCAGAACAGGAAGCTGCCAAGGCCTACAAACAAATTGATAAGTTGAAAAATAAACATGAAAAGGAGATTATCACACTAAATGAGCTTCTTTTGGAAGCACGTTTGCCAAAGGAATCTGTACGACCGACTTATGATGACGATGTTGTCATGCCCAGTTATGACGACTCAAAGGAGCGAAAGAGTGTTAATGATCAGTTTGAGCCATTTACTAATAATGCAGAGTATGGTGAGCTTGCCAAACTAACAGAATCGTCGTGGTTCTCTGGTTACGACAGATGTAATATATAAATATCATCACATTGTGTCATTTTGTATTAATTTGTTCATATGATTTGAAGAGAAATGATTGTATTCTTTCGTTCTTACTCTTGTGAGCATAAACGACTTTGTCTCAATAGTCTCTCCCTTACTCTAAAAACTATTTTGAGTAAGGCAGATTTACCTGATAGAGATTGTCGGTTGCAAAGTCGATGCAACTCTTCATTCTTATGATCATATTTCCTTTTATTTATTAATTTTTTTCTCAATAGTTGAATTTGAATTTTTGGTTGGAAATATGGGAAAGGGGAAATTAAACCCAGGAGCCGGTCTTTCTACTAACAAAACCATTAGAGTGCAAGTGGTATAATTGTAATACCTACAATTATTATTATTATCAATACCTACAATTATTATTATTATCATCATCAATAGTTGTTATTATTATGTACAAAATAACAATAAAAAATGATTTTAATCAATTGACATTCATTAAGCTCGTTAAAAGGTGCTTGGGGTAAAAAAATTATGTTATTACTGATAAACTAAGGAGCAAATTATTTTTCCCCCTTGTATTTTATGTTTATTAGTTATTACACTCAACATCCATATGTTGAAATGCATTCCTTTGACACCCCCTAAACTAACACATTTAACTGTCAGTGTTAATATGTAATGAAAGGTCAAAAGAATCATTCAACTTAATCTTGGCATTATCCCTCATTCTCATCTTCATCTTCATCTTTTTTTCATCTTCCTCAACCCTCCACAATGACCACCACCCTTTGCCACCACCACCCTTTGCCATTCATTCACCGTCAGACTGGACGTGTAAATTGGATAACGAAGATGGTAAGGATATTTTAAAGAAAATAATAATTTATATATTTATTTCAATTAGTTTTTTTAAAATTATTTGAAAAATTACTTGTGAGTCTTTCACGTAAATTTAATTATATTTTTTTCAAAGTAATAAATATTCTGAGAAAATATTATGAAAATCACTTTTTGTGAATAACCTACTACTATGAATCTAAAATTATGGATTCTTTCAAATTTAGCATCATATTTATAAAAATATTACTTTTAATTGCTATGTTTTTATGAAATATATTTTAAAATAACTAATTTAAAAATAAATAAAGTTGAGAATAGATATAATATAATACTTTACTCAATAAAAAAATTTAAAAGAATATTTTAAATTTATTTATCAATAAGGATTATAATTTCACTTTTAATATAAGTAGGTATGTTCATTCTTTATTATTATTATTATACGGAAAAACGTGTAATAAATTATATTTATGTAAGTAATTGAACTTTTCATTAATGTTAAATTTGTTAAAATTTAATCAACGACTGTTATAAAATCTTATATTTTGATTAATGGTTGTAGAAGTAAATTTATTATATATCTAATCAATGATTATTATAGAGTCTAAATTTTAATTAATGGTTAGAAAAACTTTAAGTAAAGTTTACTTATATATATATATATATATATATATATCATACATATAAGAATGTTTTCTAAAAGAAATTTTGACAATGATATTCTATAGAGTTATAAATAATTAATTTTTTGTTAATTTTAAACTAAAAATTAAAAATTAATTAATAACTATCAACTCAAGTTACTAATTGTTAGACTTTTTTTATTGTAGATCAATTTAATTACACGTTTAAATCAATTTTGAATTTCATTGATAGGACCCTTAATGTCTATACCTAATTGATCAATTTATATGTGTCTAATAGACTTATGAATTTATAAATAGGTTTGGAGTTCGCGTGACAAAAGCAAGCTTACTTTTCAAGCTTTATATATTATTTTAATTTTAATAATATAAAATATATAAAGTTAAATAAAAGAATTTGAATACTATTTTCAAATTATAAATTAATTTAAGATTATAAAATTTACTAAATGGTAATCTGAATGCATATTTTAATAATCAAGAATCAATATATACATTTATTTAATAAAAATTACAAACTATTCATCCACATATTTTATTACATTGGAAAAAATGTGTTGATTATTGAATTTAGTAAATATTTTGAATAGACATGTTATAATAAAAGATAATTAACTAATAACTAATGATAATGATTATATTTTTTATTATGGAAATTAATTTCAAATTAATGTGACTTTAAAACGGAAATAAGAATTGTTGTGCAATATCTCGGGATAAAAATCTTTTATTTCGTCGGCGTTGGCGTATTATCTGTAACATGATTGAGATAATTTTCTTTTATAAATAATAATCAATTTTTCTCTTTCTCAGTGTAAAATTTGTGTATGGTTCGAGGCTCTCAACACAACTAAATCGAGTTTTTTGATATGTACAAAAGACATTTTAATGTAAAAACAAAAGTGTTTCACTTTCACCTCTCTCTCACTATAGGAACAAAAACTCAAAGATCATAACAACGAAAGGTCGCTTCATCATCTTCCTATGTTACTTTTTACCATTTTTTATACTCTTTTTTGTTAACCTTTATATTTTTAATTTATCTTTTCCATCTTAGTTCTTAATTTAATTTCAATATTTTAAAAATAGCTTTACATTACAATATAAATTGTTTATCACCGATCTAAAATATAACTTAGATGTTAGAAATATTTATTTTTATTATGATTTCTAATCATAATAAATTAATATTTATAGAATTTAATTATGTTTGTATTGCCCATATTAAAGTTTACTGTTCGCAAGGGAAAGAGGTGAAGAAACAGCAGAAGAGAGAGTGAGAGAGAGTGAGAGATGGCGCCTCCCATTCCCAAAGTTCTGATGGTCAGATAAACTCAGTCATCGATGGATGAATAGTGTTTCCATATGTTGCTGTTGTGAGCTTTTACTTACTCACTAATCACTATTACGTTTTTGTTTTTTGCCTTTCTATTCTTTCAGGTCGCAGAGAAGCCCAGCATCGCTCTCTCTATTGCTTCTGTTCTCTCTCACGCTCAGGTTCGCATTTCATATCTGAAACATAACTTTTTTCACTTTTTTAATAATTACTTTTAAACTCCTAACTGACATGATTTCTGATTGTTTCATACTATATACAAATTACACTAAATTCTTCTCTTATTCTTCTTAATCATTTACAATTTTACTACATTTTTTGCATATTATTTTTGGCAATACAACTTCTTGAAGCAGATGGTTACGAGAAGGGGAAGCACGGAAGTTCATGAATTTGATGGCAAGTTTCTTGGATCGCCTGCACATTTTAGAGTAACATCAGTTATTGGGCATGTATTTAGGTATTTGTCTTATCTTTTTTGGAGGAGAATATCACTTATTAAGATTTCCCTTTCAACTTTTTTTTGTTTGCTTGTTTATCTTTTGAAATATTATATGATTGTTGCATTTGTACTCCTTTTATCATGTCTTTCCTTCAAGTGGAACTTGTATTAGATTAAATGTTAATGAATACTGTAGAAACTCAAAAAGAGTGGCATGCAAAGCAAGAAATTCTATCTTGTTTCCTACTAAATTTTTTTAAAGGTTGGAACAGTTTATGGTGCAAACGATGCTATTTGGTCTTGCTGCACGATACTTGTTACACATGTATAATCCCGAGTGTTTTGAGCATTCACTGCAGTTTTTCTATCTTTTGTTGATAATCTAGTGTAGATTTTCCTGGTAAATATCAAGATTGGGCAGCCACAGATCCGTTAGATCTTTTTCAAGCTCAGGTTATAAAGAATGAGTCAAACCCAAAGGTATTTCTTTACAAATATTTCCTTTCAGTATTAGATCCCGGTTTTCTATGAGATCCGTGGTTTGATAAGTGTTAGTTCCACTATTTCTTGCTAACTGCTTAAGAATTGAGTTATACTGCCTGTGGAGATGCGTCATCTCCAGTTGATTTTGTTGTGATGATTTCCTGCAGTTATTAACACATTTGTTTCATCCAGGCACATATTTGTAGACATTTAAGTCAAGAAGCCCGTGGATGTCGTTATTTGGTATTGTGGTTAGATTGTGATCGTGAAGGAGAAAATATATGTTTTGAGGGTAACTATTGTTTTTCCTTTTAACATATATTTCACTACCATTGTTATTCTTCTTAATTTTTTGATACTTTATTGAGTAGCCAGTCTGTGCTCTGTTATTGGTATGCAAAATTATTATTTTAATGATGTCAGTTTTGATTTGGTTTTTGAAAAAACAAACCCTAGTCCTTTGAACAAATATATTTCTAGTGTCTAAGGTAACCTGCACAAATAGAAATTAATAGAACATTAAAATATAAATGATGCTACCACAGTACCCATGTTACATATGAACAGAACTCTTCAGCCCAATCTCTGTCCTTTAAAAAGACTCTTAGTCAATAATCATTAGATTTGTTTAAACTGGCACCTTAGTATTTGCATCTAAAACTTTATCCTTTCTTTGTTTTAGATACTCCTTTAGGTAGTATGAAGGGATTACCAGCTAAGAGTGGCCTTGTGTGCCACGTTTCAACTTGTGAATGCCAAGGAATTATTTTTCTATTCTTTATGGTGCTTTGTGTGTATTGGTTACACAGCCAGAGGTTGGCCTTCCCAACATTTGAATTTCCCTTCCCTATTTACAGTGAATGTTAAATCTCACCTTGTATTATACTGGGATATCTTGTTTTATGTAGAATCATGCCTTTACATTCACTATTGCTTGAAATGAGTCAATCAACTTTAAAGTTTCAACTTTCAGATAATATTTTGAACCATATGAAATATTGAATGTTGTTGCAGTTATAAAGTCTACTGGTTTCCATATAAATGATACTTATCGTGCACGGTTCTCTTCTGTTACTGAGAAAGATGTTGTGAAGGCTCTAGACAACCTTGTCAGGCCCAACAGAGATGAGGCGCTGGCTGTAGATGCTAGGCAAGAGATAGATTTGAAAGTTGGAGTTGCCTTTACTCGATTTCAAACGAGTTATTTCCAGGGAAAATATGGGAACCTAGACTCCAGAGTCATCTCGTTAGTTTTCTGCTCTATTCCTTTTTTTTAATTGATGAAGAATGACAGTCATATCTTGTTATTTAGAATTATTAGAAATCAGAATAATGTAATTTGTCCATTTCCCAGAGTAGCAATGGCTGAATAGATATTTGCAGTTTAGTGCTTCAACTATTAACCTTGCCACGGGAATTGCGACAGAAATTAAAGTTGGCGTTGATTGCTGTGAGGGTTTGCTTAGTTTTAGGCTCGTAAATTGGACCCTATTGGACTGGAGAAATCTCAGTCAGTTGAGTACTACTGAACCACACAAGGCTATTAACGTTTTGAAGTTTATAAATCTTAATGCTTAAAGCCTCGTTCTGTTTCTGCTAATTCAAAAAGAAAAAGACTGATCAACTTTCTATTCTTCTTGCAATGATACTAGTGTGTTCTAAAGATCAGCTTGGTATATATCATGAATCCATTTTCTTTTAGTTCAAGCTTTTGGAACAATTAGAAATGTGACATGATATACTTTATTCTCTTTTCAGTTTTTAATTCAAGTAGATGTTAATCCCTTTGTAATAAATTAATAATTATTATGTCTTTCTGTGTTTGTTCTGTTATGCTATTCTTGTTCTTTTATACATTCGGGACCAGGGATTGGTTAGGTTCCTTGGCTTGACATGCATTGCCAACTGGTAATGCAAGTGGCAATATCTCCACCAGATCTACAGGCATCTGAGCTTTATTCAGAAGCAGAAAATTACACATCACAAAGTTTCTAATTTATCATCATTCTCGAGTCAATAATTTAATTTTGGTTAAGTCTTCATGAAGTTATTGATTGGCCTAATTGCTGCTTATTTCAGCTATGGACCATGTCAAACTCCTACCTTAGGATTTTGTGTGCAGCGGTATTTACAAATAAACACTTTCAAGCCGGAAAAGTTTTGGAGTTTGCACCCGTACATAATTCAAAATGGCTATGAAATTCAGCTAGAATGGCAACGTGGCAAATTGTTTGACATAAATGTGAAATGTTCTATTCTCTTATATTTGTGTTCTTTCTTAGTCTCAAGCCAACAAACAAAGGACACCCATTTGATACTTTTATGCCATTGCAGGTTGCTATGATGTTTCAAAAGCTGGTTTCTGAAGATGGACTTTTGGAAGTTACCGAAATATCAGAAAAACAGGAAACCAAAAGTCGCCCTGTTGGTCTAAACACAGTGAATCTTCTAAAGGTTAATAATCACATGGAGAAGATAGCGTTTATACTATAAATAATGACAACATTTGAATTGTCTGTATGTGTCTTAGATGCAAAATTCCATTGTTACTGAATCACGTTTTATTTGGGGGGAACTCTGTTTGTTGATTTTTGTACTTAAATCTGGCCTAAAAATTAGTCTATGTCTAATTATTCAGAATTCAGTGTTTATTTCTCGAGTTAATGTAAAATAACTTGGGTACAATGTTCTTTCCAGGTTGCTTCAAGTGCTCTTGGATTTGGGCCTCAGATGGCTATGCAACTAGCTGAACGGTTGTATACTCAAGGTTTTATCAGGTTTTCTCATAATTTGCTAGTCTTTTATATTAACAATGTAATATTTTACTTAAGTTGTAGTATGTACTCACATTTGATTGGTTTCTGCACAATGTTTCTCAAGCTATCCACGCACGGAAAGCACGGCATACCCTCCTTCATTTGACTTTCTTGGTGTACTCTCTGCACAAACAAATAATCCAACTTGGGGTAATTATGTACAAGGGCTACTTACCAATGGTTATCAAAAACCTCGATTGGGAACAGATGTAGGTGACCATCCCCCCATTACTCCAATGAAATCAGCAGCAGAAGATATGCTGGACAATGATGCTTGGAAGCTGTACCAATATATTTGTCAACACTTCATAGGGACAGTCTCTCCGGACTGCAAGTATATAAGGTAAATTCTATACCGTTTCAACATTTCTGGATCATCAACTTATGGTTTTGACTTCATTCAAGTAATTCCTTAAATGTCCCATGCCTTTTGTTTGGATTGTGTTATCAGCGACAATCTGATTAATGTATGCTTGTTGTGGTCTTTACTTGTTATCTTGTTTAAATATTTAATCATTTTGATAACGGTAGCAATATTGGATTACTGGGTACACATGTCAAACATTCTATAACAACTTAATGGGCCAAGGTAATATCTCTTTGTAATTTCATAGATATGTAGGCTCTTAAACCTAATAGAATTTTCTCTCTTCCAATTTGTCCTTGTCAGACTGTAGCAAAAGTGCACAAGATATAAGATCCAGGATGTGGCTTCCCCCATATTGTTGTCATAATCATATCCATATAATTTCTACATAATATATTGTCATAATATGTTAGGAACCTGGTTCAGATTTAGAGAGAAAGAAGGGAAAGAATGGATCTTTTATTGATCTTGGAGAATAATCTCCTGCAGTACAATTGTGACTATTCAAGGTGTCACTGCCTCCTACTAATTCCTGCTTACAAGCTGCCTCTTGCTCAGCCACCCCCCTCCTATTTATAATTGCCAACCCCTCCCCAGCTAACTAACTAACAGCAACAAAATATTAACTAACAGACTAACAACTTATCCTAGTCCTAGATCCTATCAATACCCTCCCCTTCAAGATGGACCTTGTCCCCAAGGTCCAGGTGAGAAAAAACCTGTATTTTTCAGCAAGGGTCTCCTTCATCTTCCTCTTCCATAATCATCAATTCCAGCTGCTTGTTCTTGCACACATGTGTTGGATGATACTTCTCTTCACAAGTAAAGCACTTTCCCTTCCTCATTTTTTCATGCGTTGCTGCGGGTGACAATTTGTGGAGTGTTCTTCTACCTTGCCAACCATTTTCCTCTGCACTAACAGTTTGGACAGATTCACTGTCCTTACTATTAACTGGCTCCCCTTCCCCCCCCATTTCTTGAACCCAAGAAACTGGGTTTCAGAGAAGTTTGAGGCTCTTTACTCATTCTTGGCAGATTTCCCAGCACCCTATTCTTTTCCTCCATTTGTCTTGCCTTCATCATAGTGTCCAGCAGTGACTTGGGTTCATGCACCCTAACTTCTGTCCCAATTTCTTCCTTTAACCCCTTCAAGAAGATCTCTTTTAGAAAACTGTCATCCAAACCCCTTCCAGCACCTATGTGTTTTTCAAACTGCCCAATATATGCCTGCACACTATCATCCTGCTTCAATGCCAACAAAGACTGAAAAGGACTTGCCACACTAGCTCCTTGAAATCTCTGAACCACAGCCAGCTTGAAACCTTCCCAAGATTGGGAAGCAGTCCAAGATTCCCACCACTGGAACCAAGCTAATGCCTCTCCCTCCATAGCCACCAGAATTGTGTCTAATTTCTCTTCCTCACTCACCCCTTGAAGGCGAAAATATCTCTCAATTCGAGATACCCAGCCCAAAGGATCCTCCCCTGCAAACACCGGCAGCTCAATCTGCCTCCATTGACGCACGACCTCCTCACCTCCTTCCATGCTTCTTTCCTTCGCCCCCTTCGTCAGAATTGTCTCCTCCCTTGCTGGCTGCTCCAAGGTTGCGACGAGCTTCTGCAACACGCTTTCAATAGTGCCCAGTCGGGTTTCAATCTCAACCCGGTTGGTCTCCATTGCTGCGCGATCCAGCTCCCTAGCCTCGTGAGTTTCTTCCATAGCGCGTTCCAGGGCCTCCAATCTCGCCTCCATCTTGTTGTTTGTTTTTGAACCCATGCACTCCTCACAGCCCCAAGAAAGGAGCTCTGATACCAGTGTTAGGAACCTGGTTCAGATTTAGAGAGAAAGAAGGGAAAGAATGGATCTTTTATTGATCTTGGAGAATAATCTCCTGCAATACAATTGTGATTATTCGAGGTGTCACAGCCTCCTACTAATTCCGGCTTACAAGCTGCCTCTTGCTCAGCCACCCCCCTCCTATTTATAATTTCTAACCCCTCCCTAGCTAACTAACTAACAGCAACAGAATATTAACTAACAGACTAACAGCTTATGCTAGTCCTAGATCCTATCATAATATTTGTGCTTCTTTCTTCTAAACTTAATCTTTGTCTAAACCTTTGCAAATATTCACCTGCCCTTGCTTTGCCTTATTGCATGAACTTGATAAACATTTAGTTTTCTCATACATTATTATCATCCTTCCAGGAGAAAGGTTGAATTTTCCATTGGCGGAGAGTCCTTTCATTGTACAGGGCAGCATGTTGTCACCAAAGGATTTACTGCTATTATGCCTTGGTTGGCCATTAATGATAAAAATATCCCATCATTTATAAAAGGGCAGAAAATAGAAGTATCAAAATTGGAGCTCTATGAGGTAACTGTGGAGCCTCCTGACTCAAATTCAGTTTCTGTAGACAGTATTTTGGATTTGATCCTAACTTCAGGTCATTTATAGTCTTTTTTTTTTTTTTGGGGTGGTGTTGGTGATGAGTTATATTGGGTAAAGCCATAAATTGAAACTGTTCATGATGTATTTTTGGATTCAAACATAATAAATGTTTGGGATGGTTGAATCATATATATATGACCATTTCTGGGGAGAAGAAAAAAAGGTTGAAATTCATTTCCCATTGGAGTTCTGTGTGTATTACACATAGCTAACACCACAAATTCTACAGGGGAGCACCAGTCCTCCAGATTTCCTTACTGAAAGTGAGCTGATATCCCTGATGGAGAAGAATGGAATAGGAACAGATGCATCGATTCCTGTTCATATTAACAACATATGTGAGCGGAATTATGTGCAGGTAATGGATATAGACATGTGGCCTATATAGATGCATCATTGTCTGGATATTCATCTAAATCAAATTTCAGGTACAAGCAGGCAGAAAGCTTGTCCCAACCACATTAGGCATAACATTAGTAAGAGGTTATCAAACAATAGATCCAGATCTCTGCCTGCCTGATATTCGTAGCTTCATCGAGCAACAAATTACTCTTATTGCCAAGGGTCAGGTGGATCATCGTCATGTCGTGCAGCATGTAATCCAACAGTTCACACAGAAATTTAGTTACTTTGTCAAAAAGGTTGGCTAACTATGTGTTAGTGTTTGTTCTTGTCTTCTTGGTCACAATGTGGTTCTGTACGATTTTTTTCTTTTCTTTCAGTTTTCACTACACAATAGGTTTTTATTTGTTTGTTTTGTCTCCACTAAATAATTTCTCTTGATTTAAGTTTGTTTTCTGCTTGATTCTCCTTCCTCCACCTCTAACCTGAACATCATGTTCTTTTGAACTTGTTTGATTAAAAATTTAAAATTAATTGATGCTCTTGTTTTCTGTCTTAATTGAATCAGGTCACAGTTTGTCTAGTATTTCCCTGGCTTGGTTACGTCATGCCAAACCTTTTATTAATAAAATATGCTTTTGTAAAACTTTGAAGTTTGAACTCCTTTTAAAGCATTCATGAGTTGCTGCGTGTTGGATTTATGTGATCATGAAATGTTCCACAGCGTTCTATATTTTTTCATTTTCAAATATTGTCCACAATGAGTCACTGTGAAATTTGCAACCAAGTTGCACATGGATGTATGCTACATTGTTCATTTGTTCGGCTAATTCTGTTGTTTTCTGTCTTGCTCAGATTGAAGACATGGATGCATTATTTGAAGCGCAGTTTTCTACGCTAACTGATTCAGGGCGTATTCTGAGCAAATGTGGTAAATGCTTGAGATATATGAAGTACATTTCTACTCAGCCATCACGATTGTATTGTGGTACATGTGAGGAGGTTTACTATCTTCCACAGAAGGGCACAATAAAGGTATTATCATACAGCCTTCTAATAATATCAACTGTTGAAAAAATGCTCAGTTTTGGTGAATTGATATTATTGTTAATTGTTTCTATCAAAAGAAAATAGTATTGTGTGTGATTATATTAAGTAGCCCTCTTTACACTTTCTCCCCCATCCTTATTCTGAAGAGTGAAGACTTCCTATCTTTCCCAGTTTACAATTAGTCTCTTCCTCCTCTTGACTGCCCCTCTTCCTTCTACTGTCTTGTCCTATGTTAATTTGGTATCAGAGCCGATTTCCTTTCAACCATTTGTGCCTTTTTCCTTGAAAATAATATCATACAAAATCCTGTGAATTTCAGCACTCAAAACCTCTCTGATCTGTAGGTATAAGATGTCATTGCTGTCAGAAAACTGTTAGAGATTTCCATTTCTTGTCAGAATCTGTTATAGATTTCATACTTAGATCTCTCTTTCAGAGTGGTTGCCTTGATTTAACAACTACCATGCTGCTGCCTGCTATAATCGGAGGATGCCTATGAATGTTCCTTTTAAGATTATTACTGATCTACATTACGTGTGCTATCATGCACCAGTGACTTCACTGTTTTTTAGATCATGAGCCTGAGGGTTTTTAGTTTACCTTTTCACCATTCAGTTCCTTCCTAACTTGTCTGAACTTGCAATCATGCTTATTAGTTGGGCTACTCCCTCCACCATTCTGTTCTTTCCTAATTTGTCTGAACTTGTAATCATCTTTATTATTTGTGCTACTCCCTCTGAGATATGGAACAAAGATAAGAAAGAAGGAGCTTTGGGTATTGGTAATATTTGTCTAAACACGTTGTTCCAGCGGATCGAGTATGAATATAGCACCACCATTTTGGAATGTTAAAAGTAATTGTGAGGAAATTATGGTGTTACCCATTGGATATTCACTTTTTCATTTATTTGAGAATCTTTGTTGCTGTTGTGTGGTGTGCCAAATATCTGTCACCCACATTTGCTTTAACTGTTTCTGCAGTTGTACAAAGAATTGTCTTGTCCTCTAGACAATTTTGAGCTTTTGATCTGCTCCATGCCTGGCCCAGATGGTAAATCGTTTCCACTATGCCCATATTGCTACATCAATCCCCCATTTGAAGGAATTGAAACACTCATTAACACGGCTAAAAGTGGTGCTTCTGGCAAGATTGGCAAGGGAGCTGGCATGCCCTGCAACCTATGCCCTCATCCCACTTGCCCAAATTCTCTCGTTTCCCAGGGTGTATGTGCTTGTCCAGAGTGCAGTGGAACACTTGTCTTAGACCCAGTAAGTGCTCCCAGATGGAAACTTTGTTGCAATATGTGCAATTGCCTAGTTTTTCTTGCACAAGGTGCTCATAGAATCTCCACAACTAAAGATCAGTGCCCTGAATGCGACTCCTCAGTCATAGAAGTGGACTTCAACAAGAAAACAACTCCTCTGAAAGACGGAGCTACCTTGCACCGTGGTTGCATTCTATGTGATGAGTTGCTACATTCCCTTGTGGAAATGAAACATGGTAGAAGTTTCAGGCATATGAGTTCACGAGGAAGAGGTAGAGGAGCAAGAAAAGGTGGAAGGGGCAGAGGACGCGGGGGTGGAAAAATTATGGATCCAAAAATGAGCTTCCGAGATTTCTGAGTAATGCTCAGTTGTTCGTCATGTCTGTAGCTGTAACTTGTCTATGTTTCTTAAAAAAATGAGTTATCGTTTGGTTGTTCAGTCACATTAAATTTGTTCTTGGAGTAATTATCTTGCTCACTCGATTTATGAACAAATAGCAAATTTTAAAGGTTTTTTAATTTTCAAAAGTAGAAGCAGACAAATGCACATGTGACATATGCGTTTTACACAATTTTATTTAAAGAATATTTGTTCGTGTTTTTATCTAGTTTTTGTTGAAGCAAGAATTTGTAGTTTTGTACAAAGTTCTTGAAATCTTTATATTCGACTAAGAATTTCAGTGAAGGGTTGTTACAAAATTTGATGTATTTAGGTGGTCATAAAATGCATTTGAAAATACTATATAAAATATACATGTATCGTGTGAGAGGAGTGATTCTTTATGTCAGATAAATAATTTGAAGTATATATTATATAGGCGGACATGGATTATTAAAGTTATTCTTTTGAAAAAATATCATGTGATTTTTTTAAAAGAATTCACGTGTGTTTTAGTCTTAATTATTTATGAAAAAAATTTAATGATCAGATCTGAGTGTTTTGATCTTGATCATTTGTGATAAAAATTTAATGGTTGCAATTTTTTAAAAGAATTCATATGATGTGTGTGTTTTAGTCTTAATTATTTATAAAAGAATTTAATGGTTGAGATCATGTATGAATGTTTTAATCTTGATTACTTATAATAAAATGTAATGGTTGGAATTTTTTTAAAGAATTCATATGATGAGTGTTATTTAGTCTT
>PYAF01003302.1:6335844-6349815 GCA_007407185.1 Glycine tomentella | reverse complement strand
TCATTAATAAAATTTAATAGTCAAGAGTTTCCTTATCAATATATGTCTATGGACAGAACAAGTTACACTAATATAAAATATATTTACTCTTACACATTTAACAATTTTTTATAAATGTAATTTAATAGTTGAAATTAATGTCGTGTCAATTAATAAAGATTGATTTAATTGATATATTTTTATAAAATATAAATATAATTTTTGTTATTGATATAAAGGTTTTATTGATGAATAATAATAACTCAGATCATTTTAGAAGTTAGGATCCTAAAATGAGTAATGATATAAAAAAATTTCTTAGTTTATACATCATATCAACACTTTAATTTATATTTAGGGTAAATACCCATTTTTGTCCCTAAATGTATAAGGCGCTGACAAATATGTCCTTGAAAGATGAAAATTCAAATTTTGTCCCTGAAAGTGAAAAAAAATGTGACAAATATATTCCTCCGTTAACTTTCGTCCGTTACCGTTAATATCAGAGACGAATTTGTCAGTACACTACACATTCAGGGATGAATTTGTCAGCTCTCTATCCAAAATATAATTTAATCTTTATATCCTCTCTTTTTTAATCATTACAAACATAACATTACAATAAATACTTAAAAATTAGGAAAACAAACATAAATTAAAACAATCATAATAATAAGGATAATATTGATTAATAAACATAATTTGGTTGTTGTTTTGAAATTTCTATTATAACAATATTAGATAATAATAAAATCAAGTTGAGTCTCATTTTTTTGTAAGAATTAATTTAATGAATGTGTATTTTATTTTGTTCGAGCCTCATATTTTGGATAAGTATTATAAGTAAAAACAAAGATAATAATAAGCATAATATTAATTAATAAACATAATTTATTTGTTGTTCTGAAATTTCTATTATAACAACGTTAGATAATGACAATCAAACTGAGTCTTATTTTTTTGTAAGAATTGATTTAGTGACTGTGCATTTTTGTTTGGGTCTCATATTTTTGATAAAGTACTGTCACATTAAAAATTTTAAAGCAAATATTTATCCAAAATATGAGACTCAAACAAATTAAAATGCACATTCATTAAATTAATTCTTACAAAAAAATAAGACTCAAATTGATTTTTTCATTATCTAATGTTGTTATAATAGAAATTTCAGAACAACAAATAAATTATGTTTATTATTATATTTGTTTTAACTTATGCTTGTTTTCATAATTTTTAAGTGTTTATTGTAATGTTATGTTTGCAATGATTAAAAAAGAGAGAATATGAAGATTAAATTATATTTGGGTAATGAGCTGACAAATTCGTCCTTGAATGTGTAGTGCGCTGACAAATTCGTCCATGATATTAACGGTAACGGATAAAAGTTAACAGAAGGATAGATTTGTCACACTTTTTTCACTTTCAGGGACAAAAATTTGAATTTCCATCTTTCAGGAATAAATTTGTCAACGCCTTACACATTCAAAGACGAAAATGACTATTTACCATTATATTTATCTTTTTGTTCTTATCACCTAATAAATCTTATTAAACTTATATATTTTTTTCTCTCTCCAGATGTCTTATAGCCCAATGGTATCAAACAGTTTCCTTTGACCGAAAACTAATAGGATGGCACTGTACTGGGCTACTGGCCAAAGTGGTAAAAGTGAATACTAACAGAGGTAAAGGGTATTATTGTGATTTAGTTTGACAGGGTTTGACACTTTGTCCTAATCTTCCTAGCAATCCACTCAGGAATATTCATTCATTCTTAAAACATACCTCAGTCACACAACACAACTCTCTTCTCTTGTCTTCTCTTTTATGTACTGCCGTGGTGCTTTCTCCACTGCCTAAACCTATTCTCTCTCTCTCTCTCTGCCGCTGCAAGCTTGTAACTTTGGTACTCTTTTCACTTCTTCAACTCTTGTTCCCACATCAACTTTCAAAGTGACCGAATTCCGCAACAGTAATAATATTAACACGTCTCTCTTTTGATTCAGGCTTTATTTGTTTGATTGCCCCAATGGCCGCGTGTGGCTATATATCTGCTGCCAACTTCAATCATCTTATTGGCGCCAGAAACTTATCCAAATTCAGTTCTTCGGATGCCACAATTTCGTTATCATTTGGCGGGAGCGATTCAATGGGTCTTAGTTTGCGACCCGCTCCAATTCGTGCTCCTAAGAGGAACCACTTCTCTCCCTTGCGTGTCGTTTGCGTCGATTATCCTCGACCGGAGCTCGAAAACACCGTTAATTTCGTCGAAGCTGCTTACTTGTCTTCCACCTTCCGTGCTTCTCCGCGTCCACTAAAACCCTTGAACATCGTTATTGCTGGTGCAGGTATCAACCAAGCTATGCCTATGCTTGTACCCATTTCGTTTTATGCATCAAAATTGTATTTTTTTTTTTTTTATCGACAAATGCTGGTTGTTAGTATTGTTATTTCGTTTTATGCATCAAAAGTGTATCTTTGCTGCCAAATTTGTGTTTTTCTTGCTCTTGTTGTTCTGGGTGTTTTCAAATTAGGACATGTTATACCACCCTTTTCATTTCATGCATGGTCTTCTATTCTATTGTTGGTGTGTGTTAGAAAACAACTTAGAAGCCTGCTTGGGCTACGCATTAGGAATTCCTTTCTTTGTGATTAAATAGATGTACACATCTCAATGCTTGATTACATTGTGTTGTGACAGTCCTCCTGTGTCGGTAAGGAAAAAAGTTATGGAATTTTAGGATCTTCAATTTTTGCTGAAATTTCAAATAAAAGGTATCCTGATATCATGTAGGATATTTAAAGACAAAAAAGTTTGTAAACTAATCTTTGCACATTAGTTTTGGCCTCTCTGCCTATTGGATTGATGCATGTTTCAAATTATTGCAGGATTGGCTGGTTTATCAACTGCAAAATATTTGGCTGATGCTGGGCATAAACCTATATTGCTGGAAGCAAGAGATGTTCTAGGTGGAAAGGTTTTCTGCTAATTTAATCTCTTACGTCAATTAGTTGTCACTTTGTGTGCCTTCTGTTCATTATTTTAGCATGCTGTTTAATGAAATAAGAAATTTGTTTGTGTTGTTCCGTCATAATCTATTTGATGCGTTGGCTTTATAACTTCATCATCAGGCTTGTTGAAGATAACCACAGTAATGTACAACATATTTATAAGAAATCAATTTTGATGCTTTTTGTTTTTACACTATTGTTTCATTTTATAAGGTTGCTGCATGGAAAGACAAGGATGGAGACTGGTATGAGACAGGTCTACACATCTTCTGTAAGTTCATTAAAATCTCGGGTTTAACTTTTTTTTTTCCCTGCTATGCATCCAAATAGTTAGGATTTTGATCCTTGCTACCCCACTCTTCTGATTAAGAATTAAATTTCAGTAAAAAGGTTTGGGTTAAATTGTGCTCTGTCCAAGCTCAAAAGGCTTTTGCTTGAGTGGGCAATTTGGCCTCCTGACAGTGCTTTCGGATGAGTTAGTCCATGGCACACCTATTGAAATATTTTTATATATCTTTAGTTTTTCTTTCTAAATGAATCATTTATTGGAAATCATATTATTTAATCAATACAGATCTTTTAATTATTAGAATCCTTATTTTGTAGTTTTCTTTGCTTTACAATTTTTTCCCCCCTCCCCACAGTTGGGGCTTACCCTAATGTACAGAACTTATTTGGAGAACTTGGTATTAATGATCGGTTACAATGGAAGGAGCATTCTATGATTTTTGCTAGGCCAAATAAGCCTGGAGAGTTTAGTCGATTTGATTTTCCCGATGTCCTTCCCGCCCCATTAAATGGTAAGATGTAAGACCTATTGTATGTGTGTATATTTATATACCTAACTGAAGTTGCTATATAAAAAGCACATTGAATGCCTTTATCTTTGGAAATCCTACAATGCTGAATATGCAGTTGTCTGCCATAAAATGTGTAATACCATCTAGCAATTATTCTGCCTATGTTACGAGTAATGCTCGAAAACCAGAATTCAGATGAAGAAAATTTTAGTTTCCTTGAAACTTTTAACACAATTTGCTAGTCAAAATTTGATTTTGAATATATCTCAATGCATTTGATAATCATTGAAACAAGATGTGTTAAATTGTTTCCATTTTATGTAAATTAAAAATTGCAAACCCAAACAGAGAAGAAGCATTTTGGTGTTTAGCTTGGTTTCTATATTCTTTTCTATTTCTTTCTTCACTAATCTGGTTTGCAGGTCGGGAACATATTTTTCTCTTCTAAAAAGAACCGAGTGATGCTTAAATTCTCAAATTTTATTTTAACATCTGCATCATTCCCCTTTTAAGATACTGTTTCATTATTTTTTACTTTCTAAATGTTAACCAGTATTTACGAGTTGCATGCCATGACTGTGAATACAGGAATATGGGCAATATTGAGGAACAATGAGATGCTGACCTGGCCAGAGAAAGTCAAATTTGCAATTGGGCTTCTGCCAGCTATGCTTGGTGGACAGCCATATGTTGAGGCTCAAGATGGTCTTTCAGTTCAAGAATGGATGAAAAAGCAGGTATAGCACTTGTCTTGATTGTGTAACCTTAGCAGTCCATTAATAGATTTAAGTAACTTGGCTATATCACCAGTCATGGCCTACTGCGACTTAAAAATTGCAGAGAAAAGTCTTGTTTGTTGACAATGGAGTCTTGACCATCTGATGACTATTCTGAAATGGGGTGATTTAGGAATAGACTTTCATGTGACTTGATGATGATGACAATGGGTCCTTTTATCATTAGAGAAAGGATATCTGTAGTTGTAATTGTAAGATTGTATTACTTGATATTTACTTAGCTTTAAAATGTATTTCTTCTACCTCGGGTTGATTTCACTGGGACAGAATGGAACCTTCTCATGGTCTGTGTGGCAAATAATTTGAAAATAACAAAATGTTTTCTCCTTGTTATAGGGCGTACCTGAGCGAGTAACTGATGAGGTGTTCATAGCAATGTCGAAGGCACTAAACTTCATCAATCCTGATGAACTTTCAATGCAGTCTATATTGATTGCTTTAAACCGATTTCTTCAGGTGCGAACATTTCCTTTTCTTAAAACACTATTCTACTAGAATTGTTGTACGATTGACAAGGTCATTTTATTCCCATTATAATAGTTGAATGGAATCAGATTAGTAATAAACTTTAAGATGGCCTTTTATTTCACAAACATGTTTCTGGAACTTAGGATCAAGTTTTTTGTCTTTTCCTTTTCTTTTTCTTCAACTAATTGTTATATTATTAAATTATTCTATAGGAGAAACATGGTTCTAAGATGGCCTTTTTGGATGGCAATCCCCCTGAAAGACTTTGTATGCCAATAGTTGATCATATTCAGTCCTTAGGTGGTGAAGTTCATCTGAATTCGCGCATTCAAAAAATTGAGCTAAATGATGATGGAACAGTGAAGAGCTTCTTACTAAATAATGGGAAAGTGATGGAAGGAGATGCTTATGTGTTTGCAACATCAGGTATTTTTCTTCTTATTTTCCCAATGTATTAATTAATTGTTTTCATGACATTCTCAATCTTCATACCTTAACATTTTTTAGGTTCTTTTTCTTGAAAACAGTGGATATTCTGAAGCTTCTTCTACCAGACAACTGGAAAGGGATTCCGTATTTCCAGAGACTGGATAAATTAGTTGGAGTCCCAGTCATAAATGTTCACATATGGTAAGTAATGGCTTTTGATGATTAAAACCATATGCATGCATATGTTAGACTCCAACTCCAATTTTAAATTAAATTATTACAGTCATCAGTATTTCATTTTGCTGTCTAATATATAAAAATTCAAATATTCACTGAAAAGTTTGGAATAGAAATCTATGCGATTTGTCTTAAATTGTATTAATGACAATTTGCAATTTATAATTAATGTTCTTCTTATAATTGAATGGTTGTAATAGTTTTGGTAAATGGAAACTTTAAATATAGAGTTGTAAAATAATGTCACTATCACTAATTGATGTATTAATATTCTTTGTTAACTTTTTTTTTTAAAGAAATTCCTCTTACTTTATTGATGTTTTGTCAAAATTTTGGATAACACCAATAAAATTAATTTGTAATGTTTGTGGATAATGATTATATTATAATCTCACTGTTGTGGTGACATACTATATATGCATCGTGTTTGCAGGTTTGACAGAAAACTGAAGAACACATATGATCACCTTCTCTTTAGCAGGTCTTCCACAAACTTTGAAACACCTGTAATGTCTGGAAGGGATAGAAATGCTGTTCATTAAATGTCTGTTTTGTTTTTCTGATGCGTAGATGCATATTGATTATTGAGTCAACTTTTGTGCTTCAGAAGTTGGGAAACTTGACAAGTATAACACAGAAAGGTTTACTATGGGATAAGAACATTTTTCATTATAATATTGGGAAATAACAATCAGAAGCCAAACTGAATATTGTAATATGGAAATAGTGTAGAAGATATCCTCTCCCTAAATGTTGGCACTCTAATAATTTGTCATTTATTTGGTCGGGAATTTGATAGTGACCTATCATTTACTAACATGTGATTACAGGGGAGACACCACTTTATTGAGGTTTGTGACATGCCCTAATCTTGGAATGGAGTATTGGTCTCATTCTGCTATAATTTACTAAAGAAAGAAAGTGATAAAAGGAATTAAAAATTTGTGGCCAAGGAGATCCTTCCTCCCAGTGTTTGCTTAACTTGGTTGTGAGTTTGTTCAAGAATTTATTCAGGGTGTTGATGGTGTCTAGCATGAGGTGGTTTATTGTGAATTTGTGATTCTGTGTATATGGTAGTGTTTCTTCCATCTACAATTTCCAATTGCAAATGATTACATCTCGTCAATTGCCAAGGATAAAAGGATTTTTTTATTGCAAATTGCAATTGATACAATCTGGTTATTTGCTGGCGGATTTTTAATTGTGTTGTGTATGTTCCAAGTGTCTGAGGATTTTAGGGATGAAGATCACTTATTTTTTGCTGTGTGAAATGAATTTCTTCTTCTTTGCTTTCTCGATGGTATTTGTGGATTATAAATTAAGTATTTTCATCACCTCACATCTTGTATATTTTATATTTTTCTTCATGCAGAAGTCCCCTTCTGAGTGTATATGCTGATATGTCAGTAACTTGCAAGGTAAAAACCACTTCTTACATTTGCACTTATTTATTTCCTCAGCCCATGCAAAAGTTGTGGCCTGCATGTCTAGGTTAGCATATTCGTTCTTATATGTATATATAACTAGGGTTACCTAAATGAATTGGAGATAGTGCTTTCTGGATAAACAGTTAACCCTCTCTACAAATTATTTCAGTTTCCAGACATTTATGTAATATTCTTTTGTTGTTTGAGGCTTAATTTCTTCTGCTTATGTTTGTATGCTTATCATCAAATGTTGGAATGTTGTTTGAGTAACTCTGTTTCACTATCTAATGCAGGAGTATTATAGCCCAAACCAGTCTATGTTAGAGTTGGTTTTTGCACCAGCCGAAGAATGGATTTCACGTAGTGATGAAGATATTATTCAAGCCACGATGACTGAGCTTGCCAAACTCTTTCCTAATGAAATTTCTGCAGACCAAAGCAAAGCAAAGATTCTCAAGTACCATGTTGTTAAAACACCAAGGTTTGATTGAATAACCAGTCTCGCTTTGTTGTTACTGAACTGATGGTGACATTTATAGCCCTTACATTCAGCTGTGTTCTGAATCCTAATGGAACTACTGGCTACATTGTTTCAGGTCGGTTTACAAAACTGTTCCAAATTGTGAACCTTGTCGCCCCTTACAAAGATCTCCTTTAGAAGGTTTCTATTTAGCTGGAGATTACACAAAACAAAAATATTTAGCTTCAATGGAAGGCGCTGTTCTTTCTGGGAAGCTTTGTGCACAGGCTATTGTACAGGTAAAATCTGTCACAAAAATATCTATGTAACTCAGCGATTCATTGGCAAGAAATGTGATTATTATATATACATGCTTTCTTAGTTATTTTGTGAGAGAAACTTGGTTATTAATTCAGCAGGATGAATAACACTACATTGTGTCCGTGGAAATTATACACTACATTGTTTCAGCAGGATAAAAATCTTTCCACTTTTATTTTTTGGTTGAAACATTTTTATTGATTTCCAATTATCCTCAAAACTTATGCTGTCTCAGAATGATTTTTATATGTATCTCTCATTACCCCCTCATGCGAAAGGCCTTTGGTTATGAAACATTATTTCAAATTAGTATGACAGAGTTAGCATAATGAGGACTGATCTTCTGCATAGGTTGATTTGAATGTTTTTCTTATCAACGCTGTCATTGAGGCTTGCTAAAAATTATTGCAGGATTCTGAGCTACTAGCTACTCGGGGCCAGAAAAGAATGGCTAAAGCAAGTGTTGTGTAACAAAAACAGGAATTGAAAATGTGTCATAGTAGAGTACAGGAGCATCAATCCAAGATTGGCATTCTTTATCTGTGATCAGGACTCAGGAGAATAAAAAAGAAAGGCTCACCGTCAACTATGTGCAATAGGCTATGGGGAACAAATGACATGTGTCGATACTTGAAAAGTCAACGCGTTGTTTTGTATCCTCCAAATTACTGAATCAATGTTTGTATTGGAACGAAATATGTCATCATTTAAACTTTTATATCCAGTAATTTTATATATCAACATTTTTCACAACCTTTCGCTGAGTAGCAAATTATTCCCAGAAGGGCATATATTATATATAAGTTTTATATATGCAATGTCTATTACACAATCATATAATATTTATACAAAATAACAATAAATATAATTGACAGAATTTGAATCTAGCAGAAAGAATTAGTTTTTATAACATGACAAGCTAAGATTTGATTTTTTGTTGGCAAAATTTATATAAGATTTGATTTTTTTTTATATATTATCTATAAAAAATTGTATTTAAAATATCTTATATAAATTTATAACTTTTTATATATAAAATAAAAATATATTATAAATTAAAACTTAAAAATAAATAAATGAGTATTATTATAATATTGTTTTAGAATTTGTAAGAATAATATTAAAGATAATAAAATTTGTAAATATTATATTGTAATAAGATATGTTATAATTTTTTTTAACACTCATTAGGTATTCATATTTTTCTTTCTATATTCCTTTTTAGAATTTGTTATAGTATCTTCAATATTAACTATGCCATTGATCTTTTAACTAACTTTTATATAAATTTTGCAATTTAAAAAATGAAATAATATATAAAATTCAAACAGAAATGTTAAACATAATGTTATTTTGTAATTTAAAAAGAAACGATATATGAAAGGTTTATTATATCTTCTTAGCGTATCCTTGACGCACCAAAGGAGTTTCATGTGGTTTCACATTTTTAGAGTTTAGCATGAGCTTAATGTATATATTTGAAGATTAATTATTCTGGTGAGGAATGAAGGTTGAAATATTTTTGGTGGCCCATTCATCCAAGGCGCGAGGTTTTGGCGGAAAGGCGTAACCCTCTGTGCTGTCAATGTCATCGTCAATTCGTTTCTTGTGCCTCAAGTTAACCCTAACCATTAATATGCCTTGTGCTGTGCGTTTCAATCTGAAGTAGAAGAAGAAGAAGCGCGGGGAATTGCGAGAACAACAACACCGCACAATGTTAGGGGTGTTGGCTTATCAGCCTATGATATGCCGGAATGGAAGAAAGAGGCCTACGGGAAAACCATTACCTTTGGGCACAAGTCAAAGCTTTATATTCAGAAGCAGAGGCAAAATTTGCCAATTTACAAGTTAAAGAAGGAATTGATTCAGACTGTGCATGATAATCAGGTGTTGGTAGTGATTGGAGAAACCGGTTCAGGGAAGACTACTCAGGTCACACAGTATCTTGCTGAAGCGGGGTACACCACAAAGGGAAAAATTGGATGTACTCAACCCCATAGGATGGCTGCGACGTCGGTTGCAAAGAGGGTTGCGAAAGACTTTGGTTGTCGATTGGGAGAGGAAGTTGGTTTTCCATTCAGTTTGCGCCAAATTCGTGGCGTTTGAGTAAACGCCGTGCATGATATGTAATTCATCTGCTTCCTCTAGATTCTCTGTCTTGGATACTGTTATATATTGCCTTTAGTTTTATATGCAACTTTTCTCTTTATCCATAAACAAGGTTGTTGCCGTTAACTACATTTGTTTTCTATTTACTGAAATAGATATATGTATATGTGAAACTGGAAACTGAGCTGAGGAAATCTAATGAACCAGGAGAGTGATGTTTTCCCATATGTTTTGATGTACTTTTGGTATGAAAATGTAATACTCATGCTAAAAATTCACATAGAACTAAAGGACATCAGAAGTTAGTTGTGTATACTACTGTCCCTGATATCCTGAGATCAGTATCGCTTATTTTCTGCTAAGAAGCTCAAATGTAGGAGTTAATATTTATCAATTATGCATGGTGCTGTATGGCAAAGGTATGGTTGAATCTTGTTCTGTAGCATGTGAGAGTGTACAAAACCTTGTGGAAACCTTCTCTCATTTAGGGAAACTGTCTTTCCTGATGAAATTTCTTCTTACCAAAGCAAAGCGAAGATTATCAAGTTACAATGTTAAAACACCAAAGTTTGATTGAATATCCACAGAGGTGGATTGTTTCTTTTAGCTTCTTCTGTAAACTTGGATTGTGGAATGTCTTTTTTGTCATTACATTCAGTTGCGTTCTGAATTCTAATGGAACTGACTACGATGTTTCAGGTCGGTTTAGAAAAGTTTTCCAAATTTTGAACCTTGTACTCTCATACAAAGATCTCCTATAGAAGGTTTCTATTTAGCTGGAGATTATACAAAAACAAATGGAAACTGCTGTTCTTTCTGGGAAGCTTTGTGCACTGGCTATGGTACAGGTAAAATCTGTCACAAAAATATGTGTAACTTGCAGCAAATCATTAACAAGAAATGTAATTATCTATACATGCTTTCTCAGTGATTTTGAGATTATCTATACATGCTAATCATTAGCAAGATATGTGATTATCTATACATGCTTTCTCAGTGATTTTGTGGGAGAAACTTGTTCTTAATTTATTAATTCAGTAGGATGAATAATGCCACATTGTGTCCTGGAAATCTTGTACTTAAGTTCACAGCTTTTATTCATTAATTTTGAGAATCTTTTCATTTATTATTTCGTGGTTGAAGCAATTTTAATGAGTTACGATTATCCTCAAAACTTATGCTGTCTTCAAATGCCCACTCATGTGAAGGCCTTTTGTTATGAAAATGATTTGAAATTAATATGGAAGAATTATTGTAATGAGGAATGATGTTCTGCGTAGGTTGATTTGAATATTTTTTCCTGTCATTGAGGCTTGGTAAAAAAATTATGCAGGATCCAGATAAGAATGGCTTAAGTGAGTGTTATTTAACAAAAAACAAGAATTGAAAATGAATCCTGGTAGAGTACAGGAGCATCATTTCTATCTTGGCTTTCTTTATCTCTGGTCGGGACTCAGAAGATCGTCAACTATATCGGCTCATACGAAGAAAGAAAGGTTCACAACTTGAGATGTGTCACCACCTTTCGTTGAGTAGGCCTCTGCATTTGTCACCACCTTTCGTTGAGTAGCAAGTTATTCCCCAATGACACATATATAAGCGAATCAACTTTACCATTAAGAAGATGTCGTTCTCTAATCTCTACCGGAGCAATTTTTTGTTTATATGTCATGAGATCCAAGATAAATCTGAACGAAAGCTTATGTTTAATTTAACACCCTGTTTTTACCTTTATTAACAGCTCAAATAGAAAATTTGCCAAAAATGAAGAAAAAAATTCTGTCAAAATAAGTACCGATAATATATAATTTTAATAATAGAACCAATAACAGTTTACATAAGTGATAACGATTTATGTTTTTTAATTAAGTGATCTAGAGTTTAAATTTTGGTTAATCCTTGAATATGAAATAAACTATATTGAAAAGAAAATATTCACTCATGATTATGACTATAATATTTTTTTATGAAAGAATTGATTCAATCGATATATAAAGTTACATTTTTTTCAAAAAAATTTAATAACTATATATTTAATGTCTTGAAGATATAAAAGTATTTAATATTTTAAATTAATAAATAAGATTAATGTTTTTGGCTTCACCAATTAATAAGAAGAAAAATACAAGTGTGTGGGTTTATGCCACGACTACAAGTTACTACTACAAGGTAGGAGAGGGGGCATAAAAGATTGGTGGTGCAAGAAATGACACTTGGAATTGCAATCTATCTATCTATCTATCCATCGCTTATATATCCATCCAATCCTAACGAACGCTGTCTGCGGAGTAAGAGACCTTAACTTTGTTGAGTCGTTGAAGTTTGAAAGATAATAAGAAACAAGAATGCCCATCTTCTCTGCAACCTTGGGATCCTTTACTTCCATCTCTTTCCTCTCAGCTTCACAATCACAATCACACCTTTCTCCTTTCAAGTTAACTCTGAAGACACCTTGGCAATGGCAGCATCATCACTATCACACTTATAAAGTGTTGGTCTCTGACTCTGGCAACACCCAGATTGACCAAAATCCTGATACTGGACTTCTTCAACGACCTACTCCTCCAGACCCACTCGATGACGCTCGTCAGGCTCGGGTACTCTTTTTCTTATTCATACTACTCAACTTTTCTTCTCATCTTTCATGCAATGCTCATTCTTACTCATCATATAACCACTTTCTAATACTTGATTTCTGCAATGAAGTAGACATCGTTAGATTGGAAGGCTGCAAAGACATATCAAGATAGTAAACTCATCTATAATGGTAGGGTGGAAGGTTTTAATTCTGGAGGGTTGCTGGTTCGGTTTTATTCTATTATGGGCTTTCTCCCATTCCCACAATTGAGTCCAGTGCATGCTTCTAAAGGTATCCATCTATATGTTCATCCTCAATGTGTTTCTTACATTCTTCCTTGTTTTCCTTTTTCCTAAATGTATCTAAATGGAGTTATAACTTATAAGGTTGACTTAGTGGTTGGGAATGAGGGTTTAAGGGTTGGAGGGAGGTGGGGGAGAGGTCGTTTCTCCGAATCCCCTTACTAACATTATAACAAAAACTAACAACTGACATTGGTCAATAGAAAAAACAAAATGTAATGTATGAGTTGAAGGGTTGAAAAATTGTCTTGAACATTCTTTGTGTTTATGTTGAAGAGCCCCCCTCCCACAAAATAAAAAATCTTATTGCTATTTGGAAAATGTAGTTTCATTTATTTGTAAATAAAATAGATTTCCTGCAATATCATATTTTTTTTGTCATATTGTTGAGAATGTCCTATATTTTCCTTTTAAGCATTGTGTTTGTCCAACACTTGCTAATGATCATATCTTACAGCAATTCCATGTTAGTATCCATAATATTATACAGATGAAAATTTTCTTGTTTCCTATAGAATATTACAGCATTTGGTCGCGTTTTCTTATCTCAAGAATGCCATTTAATAATTTGTTTGGAGTTGGTATCCATAATATTTTAATTGCTCACTTATTGTGACTTTGATTCTTGTGTAGAACCAGAGAAATCTATCCAAGAAATTGCACAAGGCTTAATTGGTTCAATCATGTCTGTGAAGGTAACTATTTTAAAATTGCACAATGTTTAGTCCTGAAGCTGCTATGTTAAAAGAACCACTGTTCCCTGAATCTAGAAAACAAATGTAAATTTTGCTGCACAGCGGTCATATGATTTGAGCTATTTCAAGCACTATCTGGACCTTGAAAAATAACAAATTCTTAATTCTTAAATGTTTTGCATATGGAAGTATTTATTTAGTGCTTCCTGCATCTGTATGGTATCATAATCCTTTGCTCTACTCTGAATTGAGTAATATTATTTTCAATATGCTTGCTATGTTTATATGAATGGCTGTTTAAAATTTATAAATAAATTGCAGTTTCTTCTAATTTTAGGTAATTCTAGCAGATGAGGA